>CM061920.1:357973998-358097499 GCA_031002005.1 Vandiemenella viatica
AATCCCTTTTCTTTGCTGTCATCGCACCACTTTTTTTACCATTCGTTGAAAGCTGTGGAAGAGGCAATAAACCTGAAGTCCGTGTATGGCACTGGGAGATTCTCGATATTAGGGACATGAAGTTGCCGTCGAGCAGTTCTGTCCGCCAACTCATTTGCTGTAACTCCCACATGACCTGGTATCTACTGAAGTTGGCTTCAATTCCTGTATCTATGGTTTTCCTATTTCATATTCTAGGTAATTTTTACACTTGCCTTTGGGAATACCTATTATAAATTGAAAGGCACTTTTAGAATTTGAACATATAACTGAGTTGCCCTGTACTGTCCCTTATATGTACAGTATGGCTCTCAGAATTGCATACAGCTCTGCAGAGAAGATCGAAAATTCTCCAGGCAGTCTAAAAGATTCATAGACGCTACAGTCCGGGTCAACCAACAGAGCTGCACTTGCCGATTGATTCATCTGCCATATCCTCTTCGCTGAATAAATCATGAACCTCTCGACTGTAGATTTTCCATTCGACCGAAGTTTGTAAGTACTGTACTAAGCTAGGCAAAGATGTGAAACATTTTTTTTTACTGCTTATCGTCTCTTAACAGCGAGGTCTTTAGAGACGGGAAAGGATGCGGGGCAAGGAATGGGAAGGAATTTGGCCATGGCCTTTTGAAGGAAGCATCCCTGCATTTGCCTGGAGTGATTTGGGAAACCATGGAAAAACCAAATCTGGATGCCCGGACGGGGATTCGAACCGCCATCCTCCCGAATGCGAGACCAGAACGCTAACCATTACACCACCACGCTCGGTCTGATGTGAAAGAGATTTCACAAAAATCTCATGCGCAAGAGACGCTGAACTTTCCGCCGGAGGGGGTGAAACTTCACTTAACATACTTTTAACCAAAAGTTTATACCCAAATTATTTCTTCTTATGTTCAAGGGGAAAATTACTGATTCGCCCTCACACACACACACACACACACACACACACACACACACACATATATATATATATATATATATATATATATATATATATATATAATTTCTTCAGCAATAGAAACATTATCAAACCTTAAGGCAGACATTAGGAAAAGAAAATTAAGATTTTGTGGAAATATTCACAGATTCCCAGCAACAAGAGTCAGTCACAAAATTATGACGTACATAGAATGGCTGAAAAATTGCCCTGGGTCCAGCAGATCCAAGAAGACCTAGAAAAATCTCACAAATTCGTCAGAAATCATGGGCAGACATGTGTACACAAAAATTAACAATGGAGTCACCAAGAGACCGGGGACGAAATGGACTGAAGAAATAAAGAGAATCCACGGAGAAAAAATGAGAACTGTATGGAAACTCAAAAAATTGAATCGTTAAGACTTCGCGTTAGCCTAAAAAGCTCAATTTCAGATAATAATATATATAAATTGGAAAGCAGGTGTGTAGGTAAATTACTAACTGGACATCTATTCCAGCGCAATTAAATTAACTGAATTAAAAACTTCAGTATTCCGCCAATGAATTTGGGCGTACAGATACCGAAATATAGTCCAGATAAGATTGTTATATTGAGCAGTTAAATATTAAAATCCGGTGACTATTTCGTTTAAAAAATTTATAGCATAAAATGAATAAAATTTCAAAAACTGACACTAACGATTCTGAACAAGTCGGGTTCGATCTAGAGTTTTTGTACATATATAATGATAAATGCATTGTATAAAATCATTTAATGATGTAAGCACCGTAACCACTCAGTTTAATATGCTGAAAATTTGTTATGGGACAATTTCTTCACAATGAAATGCTCTCGTGATCTTGGCAGACTTTGCGACACACGCATACGGTGGGCTTATGCAAGTCGATATGGTTATCGTGCTAGCTCATCCAATAAGCATTAATACATTATTAAAAGGGGTTGAAGTAAATATAGGTGTGCAAACAGGGTACTGTATTGAACCGCTGCTGTTCATTATTCTAATGATTGACTGTGTTGATGGGTTACGGTCAAAGTCTAGGTATTTTGCAGATGATATAATGCTATACAATAAGATCCAAACAGGTAGACACTGAGCGGCTGCAGGATGATGACCTGGATAGAATATCTAAATGGGATGAAGATAAATGTCAAGAAGAGTCAGCTTATTAGGTACACAAATAAAAAAAAAAAAAACTAAAGGCTGTTTATGATTATAGGGTGGGTTCAGAATTGCTTGTTGAAATACTGATTGTAGATATCTTGGCACACCGGTTGATATCTAATTCAATTGGGAAGGTGGTAGAAAAGGTTACAAAATCCTTAATTTAATGGAAAGGATGATGAGAGGATGTACCATAGAAGTTAGGGAGTTGTGTTACAAAACTTTTTTTTTTTTTATGGCATTTGGCAACGAAGGCCATATAGCCAGCTCAATGTAATTTTGTAGTTTTCAGTGTATAAGTTATCATCCAGTATATAGTGTGTTTTCCAATGTATGGACGCCACAGGACGGACAGGGCATTCACACAGACACACCACACTTAAACATCCATGTCCGCGGCCGGATTCGAACCGGCGGCCTTCGGCACGCGGAGCTAGCACTCTAGCCCCTACGCTACCGAGGCCGGCTTACAAACCTTTGGTCAGACCATTGGTTGAATATGGTGGTGCAGTTTGGGACCCACATTTTGGTTATCAAATACAGGAGTTGGAAGGTGTGCAAGGAAGAGAAGCTAGAATTGTTTGTGTAAATTGTCGCATGACCCAGTCAGTAACTGATATGATAAAGGAGCTGGATTGGGACTCATGGGATTAAAGGAGGAGGGTGAAGAGAGTGCTGGGAACGTACAGGGCATATATTGGTGATGGGGCTTGGAGGGATATTGGTCAAATAATTAGTAACAGTGCATGGAAGGGGAAAGGCGACCATAACCACAAGATTGCGCTAGATTTCATGCATAAGGGAGTGGAAAAATTTTCAGTAAGGTTGTCAAGGATTGGAACAAATTACCAAATGTAGTGACGAATATTTTACCAAAAACGATTAAGGAATTTAAAATTAAAATTGGTAAATCGGAAAAGTAAATGGGGTAGGAATTTAACATTCCAGTTATAAAAGAAAATCGATATATTTAAGCGGTAATTAGATTACTAAAGAAATTGCCACTGGAGCGTTACCTCCATCGTAATCAAAATTAATAATAGTAACGATGCTTTTGCTCAGACGAAACATAAAGGTTAAGAGTCTGTCTTTAATGGAGTTGAATGTTAACAATACTGTAAACAACTGTTAACAAAATTACGAGTGATTTCCATATAACTCTAGATAAATTAGTCGCTCCCAAAACTGCATTTACACGAGTTCACTTTGTTATTAAACGCCGGCGATGTCAGCATATGAGATAGTGCACTGATCTGACAATATGGGGCCTGGTATAGCCCATGGGTGGTTTAAATCTGTGTTGTGTTTCTCTTGCACTCTTCTCGACAAATTTATACCTACAAATACATAGAAAATTCGAGACCTATCCTCTGATACAATTAAGAAGGCATCGAGGCTTCATGAATAGGTCATGTCTCATATTCGTTTTTTTTTTATATAAAAAAGTGTAATAAAATATCAGTAGTAGTTTGCCATACGACAAATAAATAGTAGTAGTAAATTTGTTTAATCAGTCTTCGAGAGGCGTTATCAACTTGGGACAATGATGTAGATAAAATGAATGGAATAACATTATTTAAAAATATTTCATTGGATATTTATATTAAATGGAGTTCTTTTTGTAATTCGACTTTTAAATATCTGTAATAAAACCGTGAAGGACGTATCCTGGAGGGTAATAAAGCGACCCTTATACTTTTGAGGTCTATCTGGAATTAGAATTTAAGTAGATCTGCAATATTTCTGCCTCGACAATCACAGTTCTTAAAAACTGTTACAACAGAACCGAAACGACGCTCTTCTTTTACTAGTTACATCTAGCATTAAGTAATGTCTCATGTTTAGTCGCAACAGATAGATAAATTCACACCATGAGACAGTTTTAATTTTTTTGGGTAAAGGCATTGCAGTTGGTCATTTTCACAGCCATTAAAGCCAAAAGACGTTTATATATAGGGAACATAAGGATAATCAGTTGAGGTCTCTGCAGTTTTCTGAAGTGATTTTGCGAAATCAAAATATTCTCAAATTTAGTAACAAATTTAGAT
This sequence comes from Vandiemenella viatica, assembly GCA_031002005.1. Classification (NCBI taxonomy): domain Eukaryota; kingdom Metazoa; phylum Arthropoda; class Insecta; order Orthoptera; family Morabidae; genus Vandiemenella; species Vandiemenella viatica. Next base: position 357,978,191 of record CM061920.1, read on the forward strand.
TTCGAAACTGAAGATAGAATCCGCTTCCCCTCACTGCCAGACCAAACCATTACGGACAAATCGCAAAATTTTTAAGATGATTATCCTCTTTATAAACGTAATAGTATAAATTTTAGTGTTTTAGGTGAAACTTCTTTGACAGATTTTTAATTTATACAAATTAAAATGATTCGAATTCCTGGGATAAATGAATATATTAAAAGGGAATTGATAAATCATTGCTTCTTATTCAGTTTTTGAACATCCAATCGAATCGTTCATTTACATTGTGACCACAACCACCGAATTTTAGAACGTGTGAGTGTTTCAAGAGGACTCAAACAGGGTTTATTTCGGGTGATATCATCGATTCCTGTGGAAAAGTTATGAGTGATGTTTTACCATCTCGAAGATATTGGACTGCTATGCATGATCATCTGAATACGCGGGTTAGTACGATCACTGCCGAAGACGACAGCCAGTCTCTTCTAGGTCGTCATATGACTGTGGGTTAAACACCAAAACAATCCACCGTCGGGATGTCAACGGATTATTGCATAGCGATGAGCTGACAATAAGACCAACGTTGAAGTAATTTTTGTCATCCTCCCCGCCGGGAAGATCGAGACGTTTGACTCAGTTTGCTAAGTAAGCGTTTTCAGTAGCAATTATAGTCGGAGCAGAATTTCCTCGCAACCACATAGTGATGACTGATGACATTCAGCTCGGTCCTTTTCTCGTGCTTTGTGGTAGAATATTACGTCGTCAATCGTAAGTTATTTCAGCTAAATCTAGATTTTTCCATAGGCCGCATGGAACAAATGTACACAAATAGTTTCGGCGTGCATAAAGTCAGCCCTGGCTTCAAGACGTATGAGAATAATACAATTCCTGTGATCAGTGCTACGTGATCACATTCCAAACTTGACGTTGCCGCTTTAAACGTTCTTGTGTTCTGGGGTGCGTTCGTTCCCGTACCTTACTTTGTTCAAATATACAGTATTAAAATTCCTCACGCTTCCAAATCCATCTTTCAGATCTTTTATGGCCAGTCTATCTCCGTACACGCTGAAAGTCGCTTTGTTGTAGTTTCCACCAAGTCGCGTGTGTCCGGTGTCGGGTAAGTCTAGAAATCAGGTCTATTTTATCAATACCGGCAGGTGCCAGCCACACTTGTACTCTTACCAAAATGGTTGAAATATTAATATTTCTTGAAGCAGTATGTTACATTATAGTCAGAAGACTAATATTCTGACCGAACTATTTTTCATCGTGAGAACTGAGGGTAATATCTGAGATTTCGTCTATATCGTTATAGATTAAGTGTACCCGTCGTGAAGAAAAACCTGTGGAAGAGACTAACCCATTAATTCATAATTATAATTTAAGTACATTTTAATTTACAGGCTGTAATTGTTCTATGGATACTAAATTAGCATTTTTTTTTTTTTTTTGCTGTCATTAGTCTTTAGACTGGTTTGATGCAATCCTCCATCCTTTCCTATCCTGTGCTAACCTCTTCATTTCTACATACCCCTTACAACCCACGTCCTCAATTATCTGCTTCATATATTCTAATCTCTGTCTACCTCTACAGTTCTTACCTTCAACTATTCCCTCCACTAACAAATTAACCAATCCAGCATGTCTCAAAATATGACCTACCAGCATGTCTCTTCTTCCTGTAAGCTTCTTCCATAACCTTCTTTTCTCGCCCAACATTTCCAAAACTCGTTCATTTCTTACTTTGTCTGTCCACCTAATTTTCAGCATTCTTCTGTAGCATCACATTTCAAATGCTTGAATTTTCCTTCTTTCCGGTATTCCTAAAGTCCATGTTTCGTTACCGTAAAGTGCTGTGCTCCACACATAGAGATTTAAAAAGTTCTTTCTTATTCCTAGATCAATATTTGAAACTAAAAGGTTTCTCTTTTTCATGAAGGCTCTTTTTGCTAGTGCTATTCTGCTTTTAACATCATTCCTGCTTCGGCCATCAGTTGTAATTTTGCTTCCCAAGTAACAGAACTCACTCACTTTACCTCTTTATAAATTCCAACATTCTGGTCGACTCTTGGCTCACGAAAAGAATGTTCCGTGATCTAATAAATCTCAGATTTTAAGATCAACCCTAACATCTTTACCGGCGAAAATTTCCACAAAATATGTTAAATAGCTTTTATGTTATGCTAATTTATAGATAAAAATGTTTAATGTTCAGAACCGATTTTAATTCACTCAGGCGTCAGGTGACACAAGGTGATAAGATATAGTACCCTAGATTTTAAGACAGATTCTATTTTTTTAACTGTGGCTACCCAAAGAAATCGATTAAGCAGTTTTCAAGTTATACTAGTTTACAGGTAAAATGTTTGAAGTTCAGAACAGATTCTAATTTACTACTCCGCCGTCAGCTGACGAAGAGTCGTGAGCTACACTTCAGATTTTAAATCATACTCCTAGCTTCAAAACTGTGAAAACCTAATCAAAAAATGTTCAGAAGTTTTTCAGTGATGTCGAAAGATACAGCCCCGTTAAAGGCTTATAATACACAGACGGAAAAAAAAATCCCAACACCAAGAAAGACTTGTGTTAGATAAACGAAATTTGGTAGGCGTGTTTATACATCTGAAAGATGACATCGATTCAAATTTCGCGCTTCGCGCATAAGTGTGGCGCTAGTAGCGCTACTCAGAGCTTGCAAATCAGGTTTGCTTTAAATACGCGCTGTAAAGTTTGTGAACGTTATTTACCGCTGAGATTTGACATAGTGAGTTGATGTTAGCCAAGAATGCCTTTAAGAAGACGAAGAAGCCATTATCAACAGCTCACCGAGTTTGAACGAGGTCGTGTAATAGGGCTACGAGAAGGTGGATTTTCTTTTCGCGATATTGCAGAAAGACTTGGCCGGAATGTATCCACTGTGCATGATTGTTGGGTGCAGTGGTCAAGGGATGGTACTGCCTCAAGAAGACCGGGTTCCGGGAGGCCACGTGGCACTACTGAGAGGGAAGACCGCCGTATTCGGCGTACAGCTGTGGCGCATCGTACTGCGTCTGCGGCAGAAATTCGAGCTGCAGTTGGTACCACAGTGACACAACGAACTGTTAGAAATCGGTTACTTCAAGGACAGCTCCGAGCCAGGCGCCCTGTAGCGTGCATTCCACTGACTACAAGCCATCGCCGTTTGCGACTCAAGTGGTGTCAAGCCAGAGCTCATTGGAGGACGGAGTGGAGATCTGTTGTGTTTTCTGATGAAAGCAGGTTCTGCCTTGGTGCCAGTGATGGCCGAGTGTTGGTCAGAAGGAGGCCAGGGGAACGCCTGCAACCAAACTGTCTGCGGCCTAGACACACTGGACCTACACCTGGAGTCATGGTCTGGGGAGCAATTTCCTATGACAGCAGGAGCACTCTTGTGGTTATACCAAACACACTGACTGCAAATTTGTACGTCAGTCTGGTAATTCAACCTGTAGTGCTGCCATTCATGAACAGCATTCAAGGGGGAGTTTTTCAACAGGATAACGCTCGCCCTCATACCGCTGTTGTCTCGCAACGTGCTCTACAGAGTGTCGACATGTTACCTTGGCCTGCGAGATCACCAGATCTGTCTCCAATTGAACACGTATGGGATATCATTGGACGACAACTCCAGCATCATCCACAGCCAGCACTGACCGTCCCAGTATTGACAGCACAAGTACAACAAGCATGGAACTCCATACCACAAAGTGACATTCGAAACCTGTATGACACAATGCATTCACGTTTGCAGGCTTGCATTCAAAATTCTGGAGGTTACACCGGCTATTAATTTAACAGTATTTCACATTTGAAATGCATTTTCTTGAGCTTAAATTAACCTGTGATCTTGAAAATTTAATCAATTAAACATGTTAACTTGACAAATGCATTGTCCAAATTTCATTACTCTACAATAATTTTTTCTTGGTGTTGGGATTTTTTTTTCCGTCTGTGTAGTTCACTGATATTTGGGTGATTACCTTAGAAGTTGGTAAGACTAATGAACATGCCATTTAAAGTGACGCGGGAGCGTAGATCTTGTTCTACGGTCGGAATAACAATAGGTATACAGGGGCAGATCTAGGGAGGGGGGGCTAGGGGGATCAAGCCCCCCCCCCAAAAGTATCTAGCTCCACCTCCGACATTGTAATTTGGAGACCTTTTTTTATTTTTAGCTCTACGGATTCGAAGCCCGAGGAGATTATAAATACTACCCTTTGCCCCCCCCCCCCAACCGAAAATTCACTCGATCAAGCCCCCCTCCCCCTAAACCAAAGTCCGCCCAAGCCCGTCCCAAACCAAAGTCCTGGATCCGCCCCTGTAGGTATATACACTAAAATCTTACTGACCACCAAAACCTTTTGAACGGAGCACTGGTACAACCTAATAGCAATTTATTTAAGTATCTTTGAATTATTAGATAAGTGCAATAACATCACAGCTGAGACGAAAACAATTGGTCACGTTACCGTATCACTTGTCACGGTAATCTAAGATACGCCTTAGGAGACGAAATACTGATCACTTTTAGTGTAATGATGAAACGTCCACGTAAGTTTGAATAAGTGCCATTGGAAGTTCTACTGTAGAGAATGAAATTTTTGAAGGGGCTTCTATTGATTATTTAAATCTCCGCGTTAGAAAAGTCAATAAATGCGACAAAGTACTAATAGGGCTTAAGTTCGTTTTATTTCTTATTATATTCTATGTTGATAGAGCCACTCTTTACTGCCCAAACGGTCATAGTTAAATTGATTGTTTTGACTGGGATAATCGAAATAAAGTTAATACGAATTGAGCAACAAGTGACATGTGAATCAAAACTGTCTTGGAATATCATAAGTGAATTTGTGTAAAGCATGAGAGTTAATGATGATGGATAGCGTTGTAACGACGTGGAGCTACCGTCTCAAAGTACGTGGTCAGCTGTGAAGATCTTGAGGTGTCGGTTTAGAGAGACGACTAGCGGCTATCATCCCTTGCTGAGCAAGAAGGACTGCCGGAGCAATATGTTGCTGGGTGTTCCAGGTAAAGATGAAACGACACCAGGTAACGTGGATGAAGGCGGCTGCAAGGTGGCGAAGGCTAGCTAGCCTGTGGCGCGTGCTGATCCCTACATTTCGGCTGCATGGCGCGGCCTACAAAACCACGCGCCATGGGAAGCCACCATAACGGAGCGTGATGTGGTCAGGCAAGGTTAAGCCACATTCCCACGGCGCGTGGTGTGGCAGCACGCGCCTTTAATCTTTTACCGCCTGGCGGTGGGTCGAGGCGCGCTGTCCCTGCTAGCATATGTGGCAAAGATGAATGGCGTCCACAACCACGTGTCGAAGGACGCGCCGCACACAGGGGTATTTGACACAAAAAGTCGATCAAAATTATTTCTACGTAATTTGGATTTTTGTTTCACTTCTTTTGTGTATCAGAACTTATAACTGTGAAGCAGGAGTAATAATAAAGACCACTTGCTATGTTCATACACTTTACAACATATTAGTCGAATATTTACAATAATCATACATGTACACTAAAATATCATTCTGACGAACCGTTCCATCCTTCGTCGTCGGAACCTTCACCTTATGGCTAGTTTTCTTCAGTACTCGGTTCCCATTAAAGTAATATTTTAATAGTTTCTGGATTGAATGGTTTAGAAGTTTTGGGGGTTTTGTGCTGATGAAGCTCAAATACTGATCCTAAGTTAATGAAAGCCTATTAATGACATCTGTGCTGCACTAAACCCAACTAATTTTTCTGGAGTGTGTCTCCCTAAATCGTCGAAAATATTTGTATCTAGCTTCTGCTGCTGCTTCTGACAGAGTGCCTATAGGCAAAAGTGCATACTCTATTATAAGTGAGCCCTCAATCAATACTTCTTGTATAGGTGACATTGGATGCCACGAGTACAGTTCAACATACAAAAAATTCACTCTCAGTTCTCTTAGCAGCCTGCCATTTTCTTTTAATTTCCAATTTAAGCCATGAAAACTTTGGTTCGAACTGTTGCGTTTGTTCGACCGTGAATGTCGCTTGATTTAAAATATTTTCCTCGACTAATTCAAACTTTTGCACGAAATAATTTCCTTTCTCGTGTTTAATGATATCTAAATATCTTTTCGGGTCATGAGCATGATACCAGAAGAGCCCATAACAAAGAAAATCTTTGATGAAAAAATGCGACCGAAAAAAAGTAAGTTTGTTTCATTGTAAATAATCTACAATAGAATATTTTCGAATAAACAGACGTTTGGCACTTTTTGGCACCTAATTTTCAATGGAACACCAAGATAGTACACTAAAATAATACCATACAAGAAATCAGACTCGGGAAAGGTCCGGAAATATAACAAAATCACTCTTTAATACTTTTCGTAATAAAAAAAATCAATACAAAATGAGTCAGCTTACAAAAATTTACAGAAATAAAGTTGTGCGTTTCCTTTGGATGCATGTTACTATTATTTCAATTCTAGGCACCTGGCTGAAAAATATCCATGATTAAAATCACCACTACTCACTTAACATCACTCACAAATTAAAATGGAACAACTTATAATTTTCTTGTATTTGCTTCGGAAGAGTACGTGGGTCTTGCAATGTGCTCAGAAGATGACTGTTCACGGGGTGGGGAATGAAGCTTACCTAAAAAACATAGCTGATTGTCATTCTATAGACATTTACCTCGAGTCAAGTAGATATGGGTTCTTTGAATTTGCTTATTTTTTTATTTTTTTTTACTTTTGATCGGCTTTTGTATCAAATACCTCTGTGTGCGCCGTGGGAACGCACCTTTCGGCTGGGTGTCCTCGGCGCTGCGTTTCGACAAACCCTCCGATGATCCGCAAAGCTCTTTCTCTCATAATGGACAGCCACGAAAATATCATGATATTCGATTCTTGATCACGAAAGTCACCTGGGATGAAGTACAGTTTTTCTCGTGAGTGTGTACTTATCCAATCCTAAATGTACGTCGCTTGTTCAGTTTTCGAGATATATCACATCGAATAGGAATACGCCCATATATGAATCCCTGTTACCAAAGTTTAGTTTTGATACAGTCCCGTGCACTCAATCCACGTTTCTCATTCCCATAGCCATTCCCGTCTTTTCTCACGACTCCAAGACTGTCACACATGGAACACAGTATCTCAGAATCGTGAATGCGAAATTTAAAGTTTCTCCTTGCAACGGTACTTGTGTAAGAATTTAATCTTTCCCGGTCTACAGGATAAGTTCTGCCATACACGACGTTGACCTGATAACGTTTCATCTGATGAAGAAAGCGGATGTAGCTGTAGTAACGTCGTGTATGGCATAACATTTTCGGCAGAACAGCTGTGAAAAATATTTATCAATGGTATCTGTGCTTGTTTCGTCGATAGTTTGCCGCCTTTGTCATAAAAGTCACGAACTGCACTGGTTCAAATCCCCGTCCGGGCATCCAGATTTCGGTTTTGCAGGGCTTCCCCAAATCACTCTAAGTGAATGCCGGGATGCTTCCTCGAAAGGCCATGGCCAAATTCCTTCCCGTCTTTTCTCACCTCCAACCACCGCGACGTAGACGATGCGTCGACGATGCGTGCGTACCTACAAACTGTACTGTCAATGCAACGCTCGCTTTCCTTTCTTTATTGTTCACTAAAGCCAATTACACGGACAGTGAGCGTGGCTAGTATAGAAAATTTTTTTGAAGTGCATACCGAAAACCAACTCATTAGTTGTGATAAAAAAAAATACCTTTCTACTTCTTTCACAACAGGTAATGGAAGCTGAACAGAATACACAATGATATTCGCATGAAGAAAATGAACTATGTATCTCTTTCTCGCATTATAATGTTTATACTACTTGCAATTAATTTCGCAAAGCCCGCCAGAAATGATAGAAATTTTTATTGTTTCTCAAATTTTTCTAAGAAAAGTATAACTTCAAAAACAAAACAACGATGATTTATTTCGTTTAAATATTTTGTGATTACCTGCCTTTCCTGTAAACTTTCTCAGACTTTCTAATAAAATTCTCCGTTTCTGACTTCTATCAAAAAATTATTACGTTATTATGTGAGCAGAATCTTACATGAATGTATGCATTTAACCGTCGTAAATAAAAGAATAGCAACATGAAGATTTAAACGAACGTAGCATTATAATCTTCCCAACATATTTTTTGTGCAGTTCCTAACATAACAGACAGTTGCGTTTTAACTGGAATCACAGATGCACTTTCTTATAAACATGTAAGTGCAAATAAAATAAAATTCGATGATCGATTTCAAATTTACGCTTTCTGTTAACAATATAAGCGCAATTGGAGTCAATGCAGTTATTAATTTGAATCTTATATCGTTAAAAGAACAATTCTTGTATACATGGTATCCCGAAAACTGCTCCAACGAAACGGAAGAAATTTCATATTTAGATGATGTTTTGCTTTTCAAGTCACACACACCCACACACACACACACACACACACACACACACACACACACAAAACTACACGCGCACACACACAACTAGCAGTTCTTTTATTTGGTATCTTGAAAATTTCTCCGACGCCATATCATAGACGTGTCACATACCAGTAAGCCTCCTGTTGTTAGTTTCTCTTTGGTTAGAGCAACGAACTCTTATACCTATAAATGAACAATTCTTGTATACTAGCTGACCCGTTCGGATATTTCGCACAGTACAGTGGTCAGTCACCGAATGGTAATATAATAATGTCTTAAGTAAATGCAAGTATATTTATTAATGAAAAGTATTCTATATGGAAAGTAGTTATAAATAACAATTTTACTGTAAAAAGTTGTTATCATTAAATACTAAATGTTTAATTAACAAACATTTAAAAAGCAAATATTTAAAAAATAAATATCGGTTTTGTCAGATGTGATTTTATCGAACTTCTTTTAAAACGTTGTTAACAGTTATAATGTGATCATCGTTTACTTTTTGACCGTAAGTGCCTTTAACACTAAAATAATTATTATTTAATATACGAATTCTTATCAATGCAAAAAGTTCTGGTAAATACAATCCTGAGCTTTGAAGCGTCTGACCATGTGCTTTATTGAAGGTCATAGCAAAGATTATTTATTTTGGATTTTTTTTTTTTTTTTTATCAATTGGGAGGGCTCTTTTGGATCGGAAGATGTGAGGTTATTGTGAGGTATGATCATAGTTTTACTGGAGTGAATGAATTTGGCATTGATAACGTACTCAAGTGAGTTACCACTAATAGTGCATCATTAATTAATCCCTATTTAACATAATAACAGCATTTTTCTTTAAAAGCAATTTATGAGGTGGTAAACCGGACGATCTCTGAAATGGCTCTAGCCATTTGGATGAAATTTCATAAGTAGATAACAATTTTCTTTTCAAGTTTGTAACACGATTCTACAAAAATCATGACCAATTGTTGTATTTGGTGACTCAGAAACTCATCTCGTAGAAGCTTCAGGTACCAGTAAGCCTACTGATGTTAGATAAGCTTCTCTTTGGTTATAGCAATGAACTGCGCACTTCAAAATGTCTAGAAAGTTTTCAAGAAAAACGTTTAACTTTAAACAAAGTTCACGCAAAATCTGGGAAAGATGCCGAGCGAACATCGGTCACCCAGGTACTTTTCCTGGTTAGCCAAGCAGTCAGTCACTTCTGGTATTATCGAGATTCGCTGATGTTTGTCCAGCTATTGAGGCGAGTCCAGTCTCCAGGCACAACGCTTTTTATTAAACTGGATAAGTCTACTCCGAGCGCTAAAAGTCACTATTGGTTTGAGTCTTCCTAGGGGGTCGCGATTATACGAGGATACCAGTGAAGCGCTTACTGTCCTTTGGTGACAGGTACTGTACCTGGTCACGTCCACACTTTTACTAAATGTCTAGAATGTTTTGTGTCCCACATATTATGGTATACTTGTACACCACAGCTTGGTACATTTATTGGCGCATAATGTATTGCTATGAAGGTCAACGTTACAGTTAAACATAATAAGTCGACTGATATTATAATTGCAGAATAAATGTGACAAAATTATCAATCAGAAAACATTTTTAAATCACCATTTATTAAACGTCGTAAGCTTTTTCTTTTTTATTTACTGATTCTGTAGAATTTATCGTCATCTCAATAGCTTGCAAAATTGGCTTTTTCTCATTTCATCTGACACCAGCCCCACTTTCTTACATTGTTGAAATAAAAATACCTAAAAAAGGAGTAATAATAATAAAAGGAACCTCTTCCTCTTCGTGCTATTTTGCTCCAATGTTAACGTAAATATGATTAGTCTATTGGAAAGGTTAAATAATATCCAAATAATCTGCGAGGTATGTCTTGATTTTCATCTTTTCAGTCTTAATTCTGTGATATTATTCCACTTCTATACTGTGCACTAATATTTTTTGTTCTGAAAATTTACAATATACAATGTTTTCCATAAGTCACATAATTTATATAATTCTCACAATCAGTTAATTTTAGCCGTCATTGACAAAGTAAGATAGGAAAGTAAAGTAAAGTATCTCTCATATTAAGTAAATTTCATTCTTACAATAGCTTTCAAATTTACTAGCGACTATATGTTTTTATAAGAAATCTGTCATTGCAAATCACCTTCTTTATTTATCATATTGAATCAAAGTTATCTGTAAGATAAAATAATGTCAGAACTGCGAAATGGTTGGTTTTTGTCGGAGGGTCGAGAAGTCGTTAGAGACCGGAGTAACGAGAAAGAAATAGATGTTGGTCTTTTCTTTGACCAACAGGTCCTTTGCCTTGAGGGATTTCGAAAAAACGTGGAAACCAAAATATAGATAGCCGTTGTCAGACAGTTGATCAACGCTTGTTAATGAGCTCGAATTTCAGTGTCCATTAAACGTATTACATACAATTAAAAACATGGTATTTATATTTTACAGCTAAAACAATTGTTTACGATTATAATGTTAGTTTAAAACTACTTTAATGGTCTGTTCCGGTAGTACCAATATGATCTTAAGTAAATACTTGTAAGTTAATGAAATAATATTTTCTTGGTTTATGTTATCACAATGTCTAGAAACATTGTGATACGATTTCACGTAAAAATTAAATTACTAACATCACCGAAACCTTTAATATTTGTCAGAGACCTAAGTTCCTCATCAACTTATCCTTACATAAATTCTTATGTCAAAATAAGCTTCTCATTACAGTCCTACAGTGGTGCTTGCTGCTGCATTTTTCTGCAATATCTCTAGGCTACAATACCTGTAATGTTGTTTACAACTATCTCACAGCAATATACTTTAAACAAAATTCAATTTTTATCAGTTTTTTTTTGGTGCATGGTATGCATACTAATATTCTCTATTGAGAAAATATTTTAACTTTTATAATTAAGTTATTCCTATTATTCAGCTGTCACTTTTTATTTCTCCCACTTAGTATTGAACTTTATAGTTTTCTCCAGCTACTTCTGGAGAAAAATAATGCTGTAATACAATCATATTGCGGGGAAAAAAATAGTGTCATTTAGGCAGATGAGCTATTATTTCAGGGATAGTATTAGGAATGACAACGTACAAAGGAGTATTGCTGGCCAAATAAAGATTATTTTGGATTTAATATATGCCGTAACTTTTCCTGCTGCTTTAAGCTACATATTACATTAACGATTAAAATCAATAATGAGCAATAAAATGATGGTTTAGCAAGAAATGTTTACGAACGTGAATGTGGAATAAGTTGCCAAAAAAGGAGGTGCAATCTTTCAACTTCAGAAAGTACTTAATTACAAGCTGATGAAGGAATAGTATATAATAACTGTGAGGAATCTTTGATGGTAAAAAAAAAAGTTTCAATGACTTATTCACAGGTGATTTTATAAAGGGAAATCAGACATCTGTGTCGCAATGTCTCTTCGTATTAGCTAATTCGACGTTCCAATTCCGATCCCCAAATGCAAATTAATCTCCTTAATATCGTTCCATTAATTCAGCAGGTGAGATACAACTAATGCTGTAGAATACATAATCGATAAAAAGAAATCGAGTTTGGAAAGAGCCAACCGGTACAGCCGTAAACTAGTACCCAAGGAACGGTCCATATAAAGAAGCATCGGAGAGTTCCCCAGGATGCGTCAGATACCGCAAGGATTAGAGCTTTGAGTGGGTTATAAACATTCTGCCTGTCAGCGTATCAGACAACATCTTGATCACGAATATGGAAATAAGTCTCTGTAAGCTGTAACTCGTGAAATACGAGTGTTATTATTGTCTTGCATAGCATACGAAATAGTTTCCTTCTAGTACCAAGTTGTAACTAACGATTCATATCTTTTTTTCTTGAATTGGCCATATAATTTGTTGTAACAGTAATGCAGTTTTACTTTGCAAAAGGTTAGTGACCGACTTACTTTTTTTCACGACCGTCGAATTTTCTACAGACTGATCAAGAGTTGCGAGTGGAATTGTGATAGTAAATGAAGTTTTAACTTATGGCTTAAGAACACACATGATATAAACATTCCTATCAAGAATTTATGTTTCCTGTTTGATTAGTAGACGTGAAAGGATTATTATGAGAATGTGTTAGAATATTCAGAGAAATCAGCAGCTTTTCCTTCATGTAGCTTACCATGTATACGCTAAGACGAAACTCTGAACACTAAAAGACTCGAGATAAACGGAATCGACTGCTTGGAACGGTCTGTAGATAGAAGGGATGAGAGAGACTACAAGGGACACCTCTTGCCCTTGTCATTGAAACAGATCGTGGTGGGTGAACGGTTAACGTTCTGGCCTCGCATTCGGGAGGACGCCGGTTTGAATCCCCGTCCGGGCATCCAGATTTGGGTTTTCCATGGTTTCACCAAATCACTCCAGGCGAATGCCGGGATGCTCCCTTCAAAAAGGACATGGCTGAATTCCTTCTGGTTCCTTGCCCCAATCCCTTCGCGCCTCTAATGACCTCGCTGTCGACGAGGCGTAAAGCCCAAGCAAAAAAAAAAAAAAATTGTCATTGAAACATCCCTGGGGGTAATTCGACGTGGTATATATCAGACGTTAATAGAGTTAATTCTCATCTGAAATAGCGAAAAAAAGCAATTATTTTTTCATGCTACATACATTAGACAAAAATCAAATAGTAGATAAAAAGCAAATAGTACAAAACAAAAGTCCATTGCTTCTGTTTTTAAGATTATGAGGAGGAAAAAATAAATAAAATAAACTAATAATAAAAGCTTAAGGTGGAAAAAATTATTTTTCTGTGATTTTATGAAAATTTTGGGTTAATAGCTGATTAGGAGTGAATACACAGAAAGATTATAAAACTGCAAGTACACAGTTGGAAGCGGTATTTTAACTAAATATAAACAAAATAAGGGGCATAAGGATATTTTTTGCTCATGGCTTTACGCCTCGTCAACGTCGAGGTCATTAGAGGCGGGAAAGGATGAAGGGCAAATGACAGGAAGGAATTTGGCCATGGATTTTGAAGAAAGTATCCCAGCATTCGCCTGGATTGTGGAAACCACGGAAAACCTAAATATGGATGCCAGGACGGGGATTCGAACACACGTTCTTCTGAATGTGAGACCAGAGTGTTAATGCTCACCCACCACTCTCGGTAAGGCATAAGGTCCAGATGATATTGAAATAGGAGTTCCAGGATGGTCTGCAATATACTGAATTTTATAACGTTGTTAGTACATTATGCTGAATTGAAACTATAGCCTAATTAAGCTTACTTTGCGTAGGTTAATTATTGCATCAGAAAAAATACAAAAATACTTGTTTGTAGAGAATGTTGCTCGTGAAGCAAACTTATATTGGGAATAAGAACATTCCTTTAAGAGGAAATTATTTAATTTCTGGGTAGCATAGAAAATAGTTTATCGACGTGAATATTCCGAAAGTTCAGGGAGTCTGGAAATAAAAGAAATAAAACATTTGAAATTTGGCTGTAAGGAAGGATACTGAAAACAATCTAGGTTTTCACTGTCGTGGAAAAATTGTGTCTATATTGCAAGCTTTAGAAGAATCTGTATGAAAGAAGATAAAATTTACGATTAGACTGCGAACTTTAAAAGATGAATTAGGGGAGGGTGGGGCACAATGGAACACGGGGCACAGTGAAACAGTGTGAATAACGGACTCGCGGAAGAGTTATAGTGCAACGGGATTCCAGCAGAAAGCACTTTGGACCATTCCCATCAATGCTAGCTAATTTCTCCCTCCTATCCAGTTGCGTTCCAGGCTTGACAATGTTAGGTCCTGTTTTTTGGCTGAAAGTAAAATATTTCCTCCAACAGATTTTCGTCCAGGTAAGAGTGATTTTTGTATTCAATCTTCTCTTATGGCATTTCATTGTACATGTATCCCTTAAGCTTTTACCCGACTTTCGAATTTCTACTGCTACACATGCATTATAGAGAGTAGGGAAAACTGAAATGGCATGTTTGGGGTTCCTTGAAACAGAGGAGTTCGGGGCACAATGAAACGTTTCATGGAGCCCCATGAGTGTTCCATTTTGCTCCATGGTTATGCTGTGTCAAGTGATTCGCTCAACGTTTCTCTCCATCAAGTAGTAGAAGAAGCAGCTTCAGACCAGAGAGTCATCTGAGTCCTCGATCCAGGAGCTGGTCCAAGTCATGCCTTCCTACCTCCTGAAGATTTTCGTGGCTTTCCAAAAGCAGGTGAACGAAAAACTGATCTAAAGCACCGGAAGAAAGTCAAGAGAATGATTGCTACGAGCACTCCAGAAATGACAGCCATTGCAGAGAAGCCAAATCCAATTTCCAGAATGGAGTCAGCCAAAAGGAAGTTGTGTGTAAATCAACCAAAACCAAATAAGAAAAATATATGTTCATTCATCAGAAGACGAAATTTTGAATGTGCTGACATGGACGACAACATGGACATAGGCGGAGATGAGGAGTTTTTTTTCTGTGGAGCCTGACTGGTTTGCAGAATTGAACCGTCTTCCTGTATGAGGAGATTATGTCTTGATAGAATTGAAGATTAGAAGCCATTCCAAATTCTACGTTGGTCGAATCACCAAGATGAAAGATGATGAAGGGGACTACGTTGTCAAATTCCTAAGGTACAAAAAATGAAATACCTTTATTGAGCCTCTTGTTGATGACATAGCCGCTCTTAATGAAAAAGACATAAAGCTGCTGTTGGAAAAACCTTCTGTGTCTCACAACACTAAAAGACAAAAAAGTTTCATCTCATTCGTGGTTGATTTTGGCAATTTGAACATTGGCTAAATGTAAACGATTTTGTGCTTAAATAAGATCACTTGAACTCTTTTTATGTTTTATATAGCTCTGTTTTTTTCATTAATTCAAAAATAAAGCTTTTTGTGATTTATGGCGTTTTTTTTCAGCTGTTTCAAGGTACCCCTTGCCCTGTTTCATTGTACCCCAGGCACGGGGTACAATGAAACAAAATTCATTTTTGGGAAAATGGCCGCTCATGGTCACATATGGTTTCTATAATAATAGTTGATTCATTTCTTTTGTAGCTTAGATCCTTAGGTAACAGGAAAAAATAAAAAATTTGAAAAAATAAATTCATGGTGGGAGCTATGGGCAAAAACAACTTTTGTGTTCCATTGTGCCCCACCCTCCCCTACTCGTATATAGGAAGAAAGAGATCAGATCACGGCAAGCAAGTAGAGTGTAAGTTGTAGTACACATTTAGAGATTAAGACATCAGCAAAGTGAAAGTCATGCTTTAAACCAGTGGAACGCTACAAATGTAACCTCAGATTGTCAAGCTCGTTTTGGTTACAGCGGAACAATGGAGCTAGTGTCTGTCCGAGCTCTGTGGGTTACGGTAGGGTTGTCACATTACAAAGAGAAACAGTCTGTGTAGATGTTATAATCAAAACAATGATGAGTGGATTACGGAAAACAATCAAACAAGTAAGCTGATTAACAGAACGGGATTCGATTCATCCTTCAAACATTTTTGAAAACTCGGGGGGTATGTTGGTAGGCTCGGATATGACGGCATTTAATTAAATTTTATTGCAATTTGATACATGGTCTCCGGACAATATCCCTACACACAGATTTTTCTCCTTGTGTTTGCCTATCACAAATTTTAAACTCTTTCGGCGTTTTTGATAATTTATTCCAATACCTAACTTCCTGATTAATAATTTTTTTTTCACACTCCAAGCCTGAAATTGAATGCCAGGTGGCGGTCACAGTAATCTCATCTTCTGCAGTACTCTTAATTCTTCAATAAATATCTTTCCAAGTCTCGTCACCAGTATACAGCTTATGAACTACCATCGCTTTCTTCGCCTTCTCCTATCTTCCAATGAACCGCAGTCGAGCACCTTTATCATAACAATTACTGACTATCTTATGCGTTCATTCCACAGAAGTAGTATTATTTATATTTGTACTAGCTTCTAAGCCCGTCAAAAATGACGGGTTGAACGGAGTATTGCGACAAATAACTTCCTCCTATATGTTTAACTAAACACAACTGTTATTAAATAACGATCATAACTCTGATTTTGTAATGTTGAACATATTTCGATTTATAGTTTACATTGCGATACAGTTGGAACTACTTGATTGTGTGTGAAGGAATAGTGTCAATATTGCGTCAGTGAAAACAAATCAAAATAAATTTTAACAACTTATTATGCGTAATATTAGTTTAATCCTGGTCCACACCGCATAGATAGCGATAAATGTAGAACTATGTTCATACGCTTGAAGTAATGTTTTCAGTAGTCATGAAAAGGACTTAAAAATTATTTTAAAAAAACCATGCCCTCCGCTGTAACGTCATATGCCAGTTGTTTTTCTGACCCAAGCTAAATTTCTACCTAACCGATACTTCAGCTAACATTGCTGTTTGAAAATTAGCGATTTTATTTCGTATATCTGTGGTGAAACAATCAAATGAAAACACCTATTTCAAATGACTTTTAAAAAAAGTCAACCAATAATTAATTTGTTAATTTAAACGCAATACATTTTCTTCTATCTGTGATTTTGTAATTCATTTCTTCGTGGAAGCTTAACTTATTAGAACGGTTATTAAATATAGTGCATAACCTCCATTTGTTGTAACAGCTCTGGCCGTTGTAGAAGGCCGGGAATGCAACGTCAGCGTTAATGACATGATGACAGTGACCTAGCTTAGCCTTTTATTAGTATTGGTGATGATTGCGGTGCACTTCGCAGCTAATGTTTCATTATTACGCCTCTTCGACGTCGCGGTCATTAGTGGTGGGAAAAGACTAGCCACAAGGATCGGGTAGGAATTCGGCAATGGCCCTTTGAAAGAATCCTCCCGGCATTCAATGATTTCCGGAAGCAACTGAGAACCGAAATCTGAATGCCCAGAAGGATATTCAAATCTGCGATCTCCCGATATTAACTGGTAAGTCTTACAAGGATGAAGTGGAAAACTCAATTTGATTTGAGATGTGTTTTTAAGAGAGTGGGAGAGAGTAAATGAGTGTAAAAAGAACAGGTGAAGATAAAGAAAAAGTTTTTTTTGTTCTGATCCGTTTCACCAGTTGAATGTCTCGATTAGAAAGTCTTTGGCGGGGATAAATTGGTGTGCATTGGACAAATTATCTCCTTGTACATGATAACGGGAATAATTTAGTATATTTTGAGCACCTTCTGAACATGAATGCTGGAGGAATTGATGACATTTCTGTAACCGAAATTCGAATGGGGATTTGAAGCCGCGTCCTTCCGAATGCAAGGCCAGAGCGTTGCCAACCACCAACTACGCTGTTTTAAAATCGCATATTTCTACTTTTTGCAGATATTTTTTGGAATTGCTACCAATATTTAATACATTAATTTTGAAAATAATAGATGCCTAATAGTAAAAAACAAAATTGTAGTTCTGGAACTATCGGTAGTTGAAATTTTATGTTGTAAGTTAATGGCATTACTGGCCGTCAGTTGCCGGACGGTCGGAGTCATCAATTGACAGCGCAGTCCGTCTCTCACGTGGCTATCTAACCTCCTTTAATCCCACGGGTAAAATATCTCCAGTTTTAAGTGTTACCTGGATTGCTGACCTATTCTCCTAAGTAAAGGAACTTTTGTCATAAGTGTTCGAACTTCAACCGAAAACAAATTTTGAACCAGAGCCCTCTTAAGCCCTGTCAGGCACTTCACCACTGAACCATTATAACACTTTCGTTCAGTCGTATGTAAATGTAGCCTTTCTCCAACTAATTAAATCGCTTTATATCAACCAGAGTTAAGTTGGATTTTACGTACACTATGCGGCAGTTGCAACAACCGGAAAGAATCGTCTGAATCACTCCAAAATCGGAGGATGTATAGATTAGTAGAACCGTAATAAGAGTGTAGGTACATGGCGTGAACTTAGGCCCAGTAGGTAAACTTTTGTGTGACCGGGCATGTCAATGTTCATCTTCAAGGATTTTATGTCAATACTTCTCAATTAGATACAGATGGAAAAATAAAATATCAACTTTTGGAATCTGTTCCTGAAACAATTCTGTTCCATAGAGCGTTCAAATTAATGAGTTGTTTCACATGCCTGCATTCAACATGAAAAATTTTGTGGAAAAGTGTAGAATAGGAACAATTTAAATCCTGAGTAGAACTGTCAGTGTTGTGTTGCTACTATTGTGGCTTGGAACTTTCACACACTCCATGAATTGCAAAACTTATTTACGATATGCACTAGGCCGAAGGAATATTTACAGTATGTCCTTATTTACATATTACTGTGTCACAACAGAGGTAAACTTCTCCGCTCGCTAACCCTACTTATCAAGAGTCTTCAAACCTGTTTGTTTGCCGGATTAGATTGAAGATCATGGGACACAGAGCATCTGAAAACGTGACTGAACCAGTGTTTCCCACGGAGAGAAACATTCAGCATAACCGCACGCGACATTTTCTGTCTAACATCTGTACAAACTGATGACCCAATAATATTTATTTACTCCATTTGTGAAGCAAAATTACCTATCGGTACTAAATATCACTGCCGAGTTTTAATCAGGCTATATACATACAAGAGTGAGGTTCGGACGTAGACAAATACATAATGGATCGTGCAGAGAGCATATGTCTTACAAGGAATCGGTCAGTTTTCTCTGGAGCTGTAAGCGCCTGCTGTTCGGCTGGAGGAGACATACAAGATGATCCGGCTTCAACCAGCAACCTGCAGCCCATACAAGGTATAATATTTTGGTAGCATTTTCTACCCTTA
The DNA here is from genome assembly GCA_031002005.1 of Vandiemenella viatica. Lineage (NCBI taxonomy): Eukaryota > Metazoa > Arthropoda > Insecta > Orthoptera > Morabidae > Vandiemenella > Vandiemenella viatica. The sequence continues at coordinate 357,997,419 of CM061920.1, forward strand.
CAAAGAGTAATGAGAGTATAATTTGATCATATCTACGAAAGTAATTTCACACATTGTTTTTAAAAAAGACTCGATGATTTGTTAAAATTTTTACTCGGAAGTCGATGTATTACTGATTCTTCACATCATATAAAATAATCATCCGACAATAAAATTAATAAGTTAACAATTGCACTATTACTTTGAAACTTTACAATGTACTTTTTTTTACTGTCAAAGTAATGAGAATAATAGGAGATAGCGATAAAATTATTATATTGTCATTATTTCTTAATACTCGTGAAAAAATTTCGGTTAATTCTGACGTTCTGAAGTAAATGAAAAATTGAATTTAAAAAATCCATTACATTCATGCATAACTCATACAGTTCAAGAAAAGGGTCTAAACTACAATATACTACATGAAATTTCAACAAAACATTCACAGATAGAAATTACAATAATATGGCGACTGTTGCTCTTCTATGATTGTGATAATTATAAAATTCTGAGTTACCTATGCGTAAAACTAGTCCGATAGGTTTGGGCTTTACGGCTCATCAGCCATCGAGGTCATTAGGACCAGGAAAGAATGAGTCAAGAAACGGGAAGAAATTCGGTCGTGGCCATCTACGGGAACTCTCTCACCATTCGCCTAGAGTAATATGCAATGAAGTCTTCACGGGTGTACGGCCGGATTGTGTTTTAAAACACAGTTCGGCTGTACACCCGTGAAGACTTCATTGCAAGCATACACCGGGAAAGTCTCCGTTTTTAGACGGAGTCTATCTGGCTGGCGAGGATTTGATATCGGTACTCAACGGTAAAAAAGGAGCATTCTGAAGATGGAACCGAACTAGTCAGATACATATTGGTTCCCAAGCTCGAGGGGCGCGAAGATATATCAGGGGCGGATGCAGGGTGCGAAGTATCTTCGCCTCCCGTGTAGACGATACCCTAGCTTTATACGGTCCCAATTATTACATCTCTTTCACTGCCTTTGAAAGTTGAAAACCTTTAATCTAACATCACATGCTTAGTTAATTTTCTCTGAGATGTTATTGTTAGTATTAAAAAGAGGTATTTAAATTATTAATAGTAAAATTGTGGTGGTGGTGGGGGAACGGGGGCATTTTTCTTCTTATAGAAGGGGGACGTGGTACCAAAAACTTCGGGAACCCCGAAGTTACAAGGACGTTTTTATTCGGAATCTAAAATGGAAACGGTTCCTTTTTCGTCGCTTTCTTACGACGCGGTGTGAGAATCTAGGCATAGGCGGATACCATGAAGGATGTACCTCTTCGTGGTAACTGTCTTGTGAAGATGAATTGGGGTTGTCTCTCGTTGCTTTCCACACTGTGTGTTCGTACGTGTTATTGTAGGCCTTGGTAACTGTGATAGTGAGCGTGTTCAATATAAGATGTTGTTTATGTTATATGAAGTGAGAGGTGAAGAAGGGAGATAGTGAATCCCAACCGCTGCGGGCCCACTCAAGCCTACTCTTCCGAAAGACACACAGGGAGTCACCAGGCTTCACATTATCTTCCGACAGACGAATCAACATCAAACGTGAGTTGTATTCCCTCTTCTCTTCTATACGCGCTCTGAAGAGGATTGGGACCTAACCCAGTACTCTGGTGCACTATCTACTGATTAAATATTGTGTACCACCTCATTCTATACCACCACCACTCCTACTCATCTGATCAAGTACGAATGATGAAAATCTCTTCCACCACCAGGACTCGAGACAGCTAACTCCGAGTCAGCGCCGGACACCATCACGGTGCCACAACCAGCCGAACCAACATGATCGACCTCTTCGATATAGTATATTTAATACAACTGAGTCCAAAAAAATTCGGCGGTTTGCTTCATTATTTTCGTACTGCGCAGATTTGCTTCAGATCTTCGTTTCTGTCACAGCTCTGATGTAATCGCACATGGAACATGTGAAAGAAATGGCATGACGATTCTCAGGAGAGATTTTTTTCTTCATCTCCGAATGAATAACACAGCTCCAACGCGGCTGTTAATTCTTCTCAGATTCTTCATCCTACGCACCAGACCGATAATTTGATGGTCGCTATGACGGAAGCGGAATCACTGATCCCATCGCTGTGTTGAGCCATGCTGTCGACGAAGCTTGCACGCAAATCAATTTGTTGGCTCTGGAAGACTGATCGCTCGTTACCGCCGCCGTCACAAAAGGCCCTCGCCGACGTATTAGTCACGAAGTGCAGAGTAATGGCGGCAGGGCATTACGAGCACGTCACCACGCAGTGGGTCCGTATTAGGCAGAGCTTCCACCTGACACGGCCGTTATTGATGATCGGACTCCGTCCAGAGGCGGCGAGATCTGCGTCAGCCGGAATGCGATCGACCAGGACGCCAGATACACGGCTCGACACGCAAGTATTCACCATCATGGTTTTGAGTCTCAAACAGTAGACCATCAGTGTTCTCCGAAAACGTGCTGCCTTCAGCATTAAGCCATTTTATAATCGCGACAGTTGGAGGTCCGTCTGACCCGAAATAATTGTGCCGTATAAACTAATGTGACATACACAGTATCCGCATGCATGCAAGGGGGTACCCAAAAATAACCGGAATAGCATTGCCATGGGTGGAGCTTGTTCAGTAAGCGTTTATAGCGCAACTCATTGCCAATTCAGCGCCACGTGTGTTGTCGTCGACCTGACTTGTTCTGTTAATCGGCAGTGATTGTTTTTGCTAGCGCTATTTTGTTATTGTTTCGTTTTTTATGATGACAAGTTTCAGTGAGCAACGTGTAGCTGTGAAATTTTGTCTTCTATTCAGTAAAAATGCTGCTGAAATAGTTTTAAAGTTGAAAACAGCTTACGTTATGGGAAAAACTCAAGTATACGAGTGGTTCGCTCCGACATGATGACAAACTTCGTTCTGGACGTCCATCAACTTCCCAAATCGCCGAAAATGTTGAAAAAATTAGAGAGCTTGTACTCTCAGACCGTCGACAAAACAATTGATCAACTGTCGGAGATTAGTGGGTTATCTTGGAGCTCAGTTCAGCGAATTTTATACGAAGATTTTGGAATGAAAAGAATCGCTGCCTAGTTTGTTCCTCGGACTCTGGCAATCAAAAGGAATGTAGTGTTGAAACATGTCATACTTTGAAACAACAGTTTGAAATTGATCAGAATTTTCTGTCGAAGGTCATTACTGGTGATGAGTTTATGGTGTTATGGCTATGACCCAGAAACAAAGCAACAACCAAACCAATGGAAGAAATTGCCACCCCGTCCAAAAAAAAAAGAAAAAAAAAAAAAAAAAAAAAAAAGTCGTCAAATCAAACATCAAAACAAACATTTGCATTTTTGATGTCAAGGGCATAGTTCATTCAGAGTTTGTTCCCCACACCAGACAGTCAATCAAATCTTTTATTTGGAAGTTTTAAGAAGATTATGTAACACTGTTCGTCAAAAAAGACCCGATTTGTGGCAGACAAGAAACTGGTTCTTCCATCACATGCACATACAGTTCTCTCTGTGAGGCAGTTTTTGGCTAAAAATGGCATGGTTCCGCTGCCCCACGCCACTTACTTGCTTGACCTGGCTCCTTGCGACTTTTTCTTATTTCCACTCATGAAAAGGGGCATGACAGGACACTGATTTGGCAACATTGAAGAGGCTAAAAAAAGAAAAAAACGAGGGAGGAGCTGTCAGCCATTTCGGTGTGACAAGTGTATTAGTTGTAATGGAGAGCATTTTGAAAGGGATAGGTTTGTTCTGTAAAAAAATTTAAAATATATAGCTGTTAAAAAATAGTTCCTTTGATTATGATTATAATTGCTTACTGAAGACTTGAAATGTAAATATCTTGGCATTACAATTGATAAAAAGCTTAACTGGGCAGGACACATTGGACAGGTGGTAGGAAAACCGTTTCAAAATTCTGTACTTGTTGGAGAGAGAGAGAGAGAGTGATGAGGGGATGTACGAGGGAAGTAAAGGAATTGGGTTACAAAACTTTGGTCAGACCATTGCTCTAGTATGGTAATGTAGTATGGGACCCACATTTTGAGTATCCAATACAGGAGTTGGAGAGGGTGCCAAAATGGGCTGTTAGATTTGTTTCTGGAAATTATCGCAGAATGCAATCAGTAACAGATATGATAAAACAGCTGGAATGGGATTCATTGCAAGACAGAAGGAGGGTGAAGAGGGTCATGGGAGTGTACAAATTCGTATACTGGTGATGAGGCATGGAAAAACATTGGTGTAGGTATGAAAAGTAGTGCATGGAAGGGAAAAGATGACTATGACCACAAACTGGAACAAGGGTGTGGGAAGATTCCCTTTTTTAGGTAAGGGTGTCAGGGATTGGAATGAGTTACCAAGGGAACTGATGAATAATTTACCAAAAACGTTAAAATTTGTATGGTATAGGGCAAATGTAGGTGGGTGCAGGAAAAGAGGAAGGGGAAGGGGAAGATGGGTGTTTAGGGAAATTGTCACCCGAGCGTGTGCTCCATTACAATTAAATTAAATCCCCCTACTATGGTTACCGAAGATGATGTTACCACTCCATAAGTAATTCGCGGGAGTTGTAACTGGAATGGTTTCGAGGCGTTTCTACCGCGAATCAGTGTTTCAGTGTCACGGAAATTTACATTAATTCCATAACGCGGACAATTACGAACAATATATGCACGGGCTGGACCTGTGCACTTGCCGGAAGTCACTATGGAGCCGATCACCGAGTGTGGTGGTGGTAAAACTCCGGCCTCGTTATGCGGGTTAGAATACCCGTCCGGCCACGCAAATTTGGGCTTTCCATGGTTTCCCTAAATTAGTCCAGGTGAATCGTGGGATGCTTCTTTCAATAAAGCCATGGTCGGATTGCTTCTAGTTGCTTGCCCCAGTCCTTTCCCGCCTCTAATGTCCTCTAAGTCAACGTGGAGTTGAATTATAAGCAAAAAAATAAGTGAATAAATAAAAAAGGAACAGAGAACCCAATCCCTTTCTTTAGTGACCACAATCAAAGCCGCAGTCAAGATAGGTTACTAAATCCTTTTATTCTGCTTCGGTGAGTCGAACTTACGGCAGCCTAGTCTGAGAGGGACTCTAAGAAGATCTACACATATTTTCTGCTCACAAAAATAATTGTGTATCGTGTTGGAAATTTGCGTGAGACAGATCGTTCCGTGACATGGAAAAGTCGCGGCAAACACAAAGCGTTCGCGTTCGCGTTGGTTCGAGTTACAGTGGGTGTGCTCTAGTGCACCAATCAAAGAACAGTATTGATAAAGGAAAGGTTAGTGGTGAGAAGCTGGGAAAAGTAGTGCCAAAACTGGGTCGATTTGGAAAGTGCAGTCTAGTTCATTCTGTATGCTTATATTGATTATTGATTGTGTAAATAGTGAGGCTATGGGAAGGGGGGGGGGGAAGGGTGCAAGAAACGGAAAGGAATTTAGCCATGGGCTTTTGAAAGATCTATTCCACCTTTCTCCGTCATTAATATTTCTAACCGCTTTGCGCCATATCTTCTCGCATATCTCCTATTTATTTAGCGTCATATGAGCTCACTAATTAATGGCATGGAAAATCAACATGTTACGAATAGTCTAGTAATAACATCACTTTCATGAAGAAAGATTACTCATCCGAGCGTGAAACGCTATCGTTTGGCGCCATTTGAAACATTGCGTTAATGGTGACTATGTGGAGGTTCAAAACGATATTGATTTAATTTGTAGAACGAAAATGAGTCCTCTGCAGACGTGATTGAGATAAATTTAAGTAACGAGAAATTAAAATGAATTTTCGGAAAAAGTGAATTTTTTTTTTTTTTGAATCTGTGAAGCAGTAAGAGTGAAAATTTTAGTATTTGCCGACTTTTTAATTTTCTCTTAGCTAATGTTTCAAAACGCACCCCATGATTTATATTAGCTCTAAATTGCAGTAACTTCGGCTCTGAATCCAATGTTGCCCGATTCGAATTCTGGTGGCAGAAAATTTTTTCATCAATCCACCTTTGGTCAAGATGGTATCGCTTACTTTTCAAATACGGGCACGACGAAGCCGTAACACTGAGAGCAGACACAATACCCAAATACTGTATCCATACTCATAAAAACTCGGGACGGCTAATATAGTTAGTAGGCAATAATCTACAGACATATAGGAATATGTTAAAAGCCTGCTCCTGTAACAGTGTATCTCTCGCCTTTTTTTTTTTTTTTTTTTTTTTTTGCAATGGCTTACGGCATCTTAGGCCACACAGCCAGCATGATGAATTTTTCCAGATAATCAGACACACCACAGGACGGACATGACATTCACAGACACAACAGTTAAACACCCATGCCCGCGGCCGGACTCGAACCGGCGACCTTCGGCACGCGGAGCTAACACTAACTCTAGCCCCTACGCTACCGAGGCCGGCTATCTCTCGCTTGACAATTTCTATGCAAGACCTTGAACTGGAACTGCGTTTCAGCGAGCTTAAGTGTTTCCTTGTTAAACTTTAAAACTGAACAACTAGCATGATTGGAACTGTATTGTAAGCTGAAAGTCACTGTTTGGAGGACTGGAGTTATGTGAGCGGTGTTCTAGTGGCCCCGTTTGGCAAGGCTTAGCTAGACAGCAGCAAGAAAAAGAAACACACACACTACACAGCTCAGCCTACTGCTTTCTCTGCTCTAGCCCGACAACGTGCATGCGAAGTGACGATTAGGGATTGAGATACAGCAAAACGGGATGCAGCAATCCCGCATCAATTGACAGTCTTGCGGATCCCGCACAAATTTACGCAGATTCGCAATTTGTAAAATGTCAAGAAAATGTGCAAGTTCGTGCGACGTTCCCATCCGTTCGTCATTTTCTGACCCAGTACGATATTTAATTATTTACTAGTGTTGTAGTGGATCGAGTAATAATAATTCTACCATTATCATACATAAATTTAAAAAAGAATCAATGGAAAAGTTAATTTAAAAAAAAAAAATATTCGGTTTCATAACACAAATATATGAATGAAATGTTATTTGTTTGAATGGGTGTCTTTAACAATTGCATGTTATTATTCGTTATGTTACACCACGCGTGGAACAGGAAGACATTTAATGTCCTTTATGTATATACGTAGTTCTTTAAGAAATAAACTTATGGAAGAAACGATCAATACTATTTGTTCCTCAAGATCTAAGTTAATAAAGCAGAAGTAATTGCTTGATTTATAAAATATTTCTCTTTTTAACAATCAGTGTGGTTTACAATTTTCATTTAGCTATCTTACATAGAAATACCAACTAATGCGATTATTTGACTGCGTAGTATGTGGACGGATTATTTTACAAACGTGTGATTTACTGTAAGGCATGCAATGTTATTAATGACTGAATACTTACAATATTTGATTATTCACAGAACTACCAGAATTATATTTAAAAAAATTAAAATGCAGAAAGTAACTTTAATACATCAGATTAATTTTTAGTTATAAAGATTATACTTAAGAGAGGCTAGATTTTAAAATTTGTTAGCTGAAATATTGTTATCTGCTGATTTTTATTATTTAACATTTAAGTTGAATTAGTGAGCATTAAACAGACGTTTATTATTTAATATGATAACTCTTTAAAAATATATTCTGGAGCCCGCGGGATTGATGTCAATCCTGCAAACAATCTGCAAAATTGAAAACACTGCGGGATTGCAATATTTAGTAACGATCCCAAACGTCTCCAAGCATTCACCCGAAACAACGTACGTGAGCAACTACAGTTCCAGCGTTTGGCACTGCTTAATGTCTTAGAAACGACGTCAACGAGGCGAGCATTTTTAATAGGAAAAGAAATACTCAGCGATGGTTAACACTAGCAAATCGCTAGAAAAAAATATCAGATTTATCACTAGTAATGGGTATTTTACTCCATTAATTTTAGATGCATTTTATAGTACGAGGGTTTTCCCAAAAATAACCGGAATAGCATTTTCCTTTTATTTGGAAGTTTTAAGAAGATTGCGCAACAGTGTTCGTCGAAAAGGCCCGATTTGTTGGCAGACAGGAGACTGGTTCTTCCACCACGACAGTGCAGCTTCACACACAGCTGTCTCTGTTAAGCAGTTTTTGGCTAAAAAATGGCATGGTTCTGCTGTCCCGCGCACCTTACTCGCCTGACCTGGCTCCATGCGACTTTTTCTTATTTCCACGCATGAAAAGCGGCATGAAACGACATCGATTTGACAACATTCAAGAGGTGAAGGGGAAAAAAAAACCTAGCGAGGAGCTGTCAGTCATTTCTAAAGATGACTACAGAGAATGTTTTAAACAGTGGAAGCACCGGTTGGACAAATGTATTATTTGTAATGGAGAGTATTTTGAATTGGGCTAAGGTTGTTTTGTGAAACATTTGAAAACATATGGCTTTTAAAAAATAATTCCAGTTTTTTTAGGTATCCCCTCGTACATTTTTACCCGCCAGTTTGTTTCAGTGATCTACGGCACCGCACGCTGAGCGGGGAGGTACAACGGGCTTGAACCCTGTACCGCGCGTACATCAAGGTGAATATTGGAACGATCCCCAATCCCTGCCTCATAAACTATACATTTCACAAACAAAAAAATACACTTCTGACACACAAAACTTAGTTACATGCTTCACAGACAGATGCACCGAGCGTGGTGGTATAACGGATAGCGTTCTGGCCTCGCATTCGGGAGGACGGCGGTTCGAATCCCCGTCCGGGCATCCAGATTTGGGTTTTCCATGGTTTCCCCAAATCACTCCAGGCGAATGCCGGGATGCTTCCTTCAAAAGGCCATGGCCGAATTCCTTCCCATTCCTTGCCCCCATCCTTTCCCGTCTCTAAAGACCACGTTGTTAAAAAGGGACGTTAAACTGTTATATATATAAAAAAAAAAACCAGACAGATGTCAACACATCTCTTTCCACTAGTATAGAGCTCAAGACAGAAAAGGAAGACGCGGGCACTGTTCCTATCCCCTCAGCGATCTTCCGGCCAAGGGAGCCATACAAAAAAATTTAAACACTTTCTTATTTGGCGTACATTCAATACGAAATATTGGCTTTCTAAACTTTTCACCGAGGCCGGTGGGGAAAGAAGTTAATGCACGTGTCTGGAATTCCGAAGAAAGCGAGTTCGATTCCCACACCGGGAATCCTGATTTCCTGATTCATGTTTTGCCGATATAGCTACCGATGAATTTCAGGATAGTTTTTTTTTTCTTTTTTTTTTCCAAAGGCAATGGCTTAATTATTTAGTGGCCCTTACCCACAACCCTCTTCCAGCTATAATGACCTCACCGTCGACAATGAATAAATTGTTAAAAAAATCAACTTGACTTTGCATATCTGCGGCCCTAAATACTCCCAAGTTTTCTGCACATTGTGTACCTGGTATGTAGATTTCTAGAAGATTTCTTATAATCGGACTGTTTCGTTAATTATTTTCATTGTTCCTTTCTTGAGAAGTTGTTTTTCACTGCCTTCACTATACGTTATAGCTTTAGTTTTTTAAATTTTGTTTTTCCCTTATCTCAATGAAGAATTCGAATCATCTGATAGTTATTATTACGGAAACATAGTGACTGCAGCAATCAATACACCATTTACGCATGATCTTCAGAATCTTATGAGATTCAACCTCCTTAATTAGAATCTTTTTTCTTTGTAATAAAAATACAAGGCACATCCTCCATCATATAAATGTAACTCTAAAGTTGACATGCTGATGTTTTAGTGGTAACAGTCTGAGGTTTAACGACAGCGAAATGCAGGACGGGGTCGTACAACAAGGCAATTAGCGTTCTAACGAGTTTCTGGAAACGCAAACAGGTAGGTGTAAGGCTAACAACGTAATGCAGCTGAGTAAACTTTCCTACTATGCGCCTTTCCGCTTTTAGTGATTGACTAACTGCGACTCAAACAATAACCACCAAACCTGGTGCGTGGGTGAACGGTAATTCGGAAAGAAGCGTGTTCGAGTCCCCGATCGGCTTTCCAAGGGTTCCCGAAATCACTTAAGGCTATGGCTGGAATGATTCCTTCAAAATGCTATGGTGTAATTACTTCTCATTACTTACCCCCATTTTTTTCGTCAGTCTTCCGACTGGTTTGATGCAATCCTCCATCCCTTCCAATCTTGTGCCAACCTCTCCATCTCTACATACCCCTTACAACCCACGCCCTCAATTATTTGCTTCATATATTCTAATCTCTGTCTTCCTCTACAGTTCTTACCTTCGTCTGTTCCCTCCACCAACAAATTAACCAATCCAGCATGTCTCAAAACATGGCCTACCAGCCTGTTTCTTCTTTCTGTAAGCTTCCTCCACAAACTACTTTTCTCATCCATCATTTCCAAAACTCGTTCATTTCTTACTTTGTCTGTCCACTTATTTTTCATCATTCTTTTGTAACACCAGATTTAAAATGCTTCAATTTTCTTTATTTCCGGTATTCCTAAAGTCCATGTTTCGCTACCATAAAGTGCTGTGTTCCACACAGAGTTCTAAAAATTTCTTTCTAATTCCTAGATCAATATTTGAAACTAAAAGGTTTCTCTTTTTCATGAAGGCTCTTTTTGCTAGTGCTAATCTGCTTTTAACATCATTCTTGCTTCAGCCATCGGTTGTAATTTTGCTTCCCAAGTAACAGAATTCACTTACTTCTCCTATTGCATCCAATCCTACTTTTATATTTAGTATACTAGTATTAGTATTTTTTCTGATACATTTCATTACTTCATTAATATTCAGTCCAAAATCTTCCTTCAGTATTCTGTTCATGCCATTCAGTAACTTCAATATCCTCAGCCCTTTCTGCTAACAAGACTATGTCATCAGCAAGTAGTAGCATACTGAATTTTTCTCCCTGAACACCTATGGCACGTGGAAATATTTCTTTGATTTTCTTTATTGCTTCTTCTACATACAAGTTGTATATTAACGGGGATAGACTACAACCTTGACTCACACCCTTTTTAACTGAGGCCTCTCTCTCGCGATTGTCTACTTTTTCTATAGTCACTTGATTCTTACATTGTTTATACAGTATTCTTCTATCTCGACACTTTATACCCGATTTCTTTAAAATTTTGAAGATCTTGTCCCACCTAACATTATCAAAAGCTTTTTCTAAATCAACAAATGCCGTAAATGTATCTTTGTTTTTCTTGGTCCGCCCTTCGGGTATTAATCTTAAAGCCAGAATTGCTTCCCTTGTACGCGATCTTCACCTACTATGTCTTCTAGAACCATTTCCATTCTTCTATATATTATTCTGGTCAGTAATTTTGAAGCATGTAATGTTAGACTAATGGTGCGATAATTCTCACATTTGTCGGCTTGTGCTTTCTTTGGAAGTTTGAAGATGATACTTTTATTAAAATCATTTGGATTTTCTCCTGTTTCATAACTTTTTGATATCATCTTGAATAATCTTTGGAGTCCTTCTCCTATGGATTTCAGAAGTTCTGTAGGTATCTCATTGATTCAAACTGCCTTATTTGCTATCAAGTCATGCAGAGCTATATTAAATTTTGCCTTCAAAACGGGATCTCCCATATGACCTGAAAATCCAAAAATAAAAAATAAAGAAATGAGACAGCAATCGTTTCGAACTTGAAAGCGAGAACAGATGGTTTGATTACAATTTCTAGACAGGGAAGATTTAATTCTGAACCAAGTATCTGATAGGAGAGCCCCATTATTGCTACGTAATCCATGACATACACGCATTTGTCGTGACAGTAATAAAATCATATTGCTTGTGGGAACTAAACAATTTTTTGTCCCTCTAAGCAATAATAATAGTAATAATAATTACTTTCGTTCCCTGACCATAAGTTTGACGTGCATGTTCAAATATCGCGATACCGAATCGGAAAGATAAAACAGATCCAGAATAAAATCTATGGGCTTGCTTGACAGCTGTTAAAATTACTGCTTTTGATGGTTGTCCGTAATCAGCAAGGTGATTTCCGACTGCAAATTTTCGCCAATAAAGTTACACAAAAAATGGTCCAACTTATAACAGCGAACACTATTTACACTAATATGGTTTTACGTCTCGGGAAAGGACTGGGGGAAAGTAACTGGATGGAATTTAGCAATGGTCTTTTAGAATGAACCATCTCGGCGTTCGCCTGAGGTGATCTGTGGAAACCATGGGAAACCAAAATTTGGATGTCTGGACGGGGATTAGACCTCGGGTCCTCCCGAATGCGAGTCCAGAGCGTTACCGCTCATCCAACACGTTCTGTTTTCACTGAGAACAGGGCCAGATAGGGATACTAATATATCCTCATTAGTTAGTATGTAATCATTGAAGGCGATAAAGTAGTGCTCTGGGTCCCTACTTGTACCGAGCCACGAAAGAAATGCAATATTTGTGGCATATTAAATTTTAATCGAATACTATCCCTAACTAGTTAACAATGAACGATTTGCGTGGCGTAATTGCCATCTTGACTCCTCAAGGATGAGAATGAAGGCGTGTTTCAGTCCAAGGAAATTTAGAGGTAGCCAGGCGAATAACGAGCATCTCTATATGTCTGCACTAACGTTAAACGCAGTCGAATCAGAAGTGAGCAGGAGAGCGCGCCCAGGAGTCACTGGGATGGAGATGTGTTGAATTCGCCCACTGGAGCGTGTCGCAGGCTGATCAGGCCGGTTCTCTGCTTAAGCCTGACTGGCTAACCGGCTCCATGATACCCACGCGTCGCAGAAAAACCGACGCGAAAGACGTAGGCAGACGACAATATAATCAGACGCGCTGCTTCTTCGTCGAGTACAGTTAAAGAGAGAATGGTTATATATGACCTGTGCAGGTATTGTGATGCAATTGCAGATTCTGAAATGGATAAGACACCGATTCTCGATGCACGCTGCTGATATCGAACGCTTTCTTCCTTTCTGAATGACAGACACTGTAAATCGGTACAGAGGGGGAAAAAAGCGCTCATTTTCTCGAATTCTCAAGAAAAGAGAACGTAGATATGTACTATAAAATCTATTTACCGCAAAATAACGAAATTCTTACCCGAATGCAAATTAGTTATTCCCAACCGACAGGGAGTTCATCAAAATGGACCACGCGAGGAACAACTAGCTCCGTTGTCTCATAACCTGATTAAAAAAAATATGACACTAAGATCGGTTTGGTAGCTTAATGATCATATGAGTTACGACAGGTCGCATCGTGATTCAGATTATACGTTAAACTGTAGGTCCCAGAGTAAACGAACTAGCCGTCCTACCTCTGACACAATGGCATAGTGTGCATCCTTCTGGAAGATCAAACCAACTTTCGGGTTGTGGACTAAGTTTAGAGTTTGTGAAAACTGCAACACTCAGAAGGAATGGTACGAATGAATCCAAAATTGCAGGTTGTGTAGAACAGTGGAACCGTAATAAGTGAATACGATTTCAGAGAAATGGCGTGCATGCAAGCCCAGTAGCGTCTTCTTTATTATTCCCGGACAGGACAAAGTTACGCCGAACTCAGTAGGTGCGGAGCCGTGAAACGAGAAGCAAACACGCATAAAAGTGCTGGTATACTTCTTTGCCCTTAAAGGGCGCAATATCAGCATCAGAGATCTACAAAATACTATTTTAAAAAGTATTTAAATACAACATGCAAATACCTTCTTGTTTTTCTGTTTCAAATACAAAATGGTTTCAAATGTTAGTATTTAAATATAAAATGCAAAAAAGGTATTTTAAAAATACTTTTATTAAAATAAAATAATTTTTAGTACATTTATTATGCATGTAATTTATTTCTCTTAATTCATAGATTCTAACGCCACTACTTATTCAGACAAGATATCCTTCATGTTCAGTCTATGAGGTCTCAATATAATCCCATGTTCTACTAGAGCAGAACTTGCCAAACATGTATTATTTTTTGGGAATACCTATTCTACTTTTGGATTTTTATTTCACAATTTAACAATTATCGATCATTTGGAATCTTAACTACTAATGTATGTCAACAATGAGTTCGCTGCTTTATTAAATGTACGAGATCCTTTTAAATCTCCAGCAAGAAAGTGAAGGAACTTTTTATTTCAAATATGTTAAACAGACACACCCAGATAGCATCCCTTTGATAAATACCGAATATCTGCCATGGTGCATGCAAAATCAGTAACTTTTACTTTTGTATTTTACTTATATACCATAGACTCTTCACAAATTTTTTTTTTTTAATTGCAAGTGCGACGTCAAATAATTTTTGGTGGGCTTGGTAACTGCTGAATAACATCTGCAATTAGAGCCCTAAATGAATCGTTTTCCACAGTCCATGTATTTGAAGAGTATCAACTACAAAATTCAAAACTAACTTATCAATTGAAGTCAGTAAGATGGTTACAAGAGGAGTATGTTTCATTTTTTCGAAGTGCCTACAACACAATTTCTCTTCTTTGTATGTTGAGATCTGAGCATACTCTTCTGAAATGTCAGCATGATCTTTACAACGAAAACAAATGCATAATTTGTACTTTCTTGTCTCACTTTTTTTCCTATTACCAGCACAACGGAATTAAATGAAAACAAATAAAATTTTTAACATGTTTGGCACTTGGTTCTCCGACCAGAATAACTTTTGGTACAGGTGCTACAAAACAAGAATAACAAATTAATATAACCTATTGAATTACTATTATATTATTCAAGAAGTTTGTATTAGCATTAACATTTCCCTTAAGAGATTTTCTACATGTCTTGCAAAATGTAGATATGTGAACAAAACCGGCATAAAAACCGACAAAAAAATAATCACAACATGCAAGTCGGCGACGGCACCATTAGATGAGTCAATATTGTCAAACTCATTTTATTTGTGTAAGACCAAGTTCTTATCTAACTTTTGTTCGTTAATGTTTACAATAGTCTAAATGAATGAGTTAATAAATCAATATTCATGAAATATAGTGTCAAAATGAAATTAAAAATTATGAAAAACTAAGGGAAGTATTTTATATTTTTCAAATAGAAAATATGTTTGAAAAAGTACTTCAAATAAAATACAAAGTGCTTTTTAAATGAAAGTATTTTAAAAACAAAATAAAAATAGGTATTTTGTATTTGCATTTGAAATACATGTATTTCAAATAATGTACATCTCTAATCAGCATGTGGGCGAGTTACCACGTGGATTTGTGAAGGCTCCTACAAACCGCGCGGTCGTATTTTCCTCAGCAGCATATCCAGCCTCTCTTTAATTCCATACCACGTAGACTCTGAGGTTCCGAACATTTTTCTTCCCAAGACCCAGATTCCACCATAAAAAAAAGCCCTACCCCCTCCCCTCCCGAGTCAAAATATTATTAATAAAAAGATAAATGCCTTTATCTCAGTACTAACAATGACTCAGAGGAAATTCATTAAGTGTATTATGTAAAAAATAATGGTTATCAATTCTAAGAGTCTGTGAAAGAGACATAGTACTTCCGACGTTGTATAGCTTTGGTATGGTCCACAGGGGCGGAGAAGTTACCTCGCCCCTCGCGCACCCCACGTTGGGAACCTATAGAGGCGCAGTGTGCAACACGTGGTGGCTTCACACCCTGCTGAATTCACATCGTCAATGTGCATGCGCAGTTCTGCAATTCTGATTTGTATATTGTCATTTCTCTAATGTGAGGAATAAATTTTATTATAATCACACGTCTCCCTCCGTATGGTGTTGTAATTTTACCGAACAGTAGTGTACCTACTGCCTCGTCATTGTAGAAATCATTAGAGGCCGTAGAAGACTAAGGACAAGAAACAGGAAGAAATTTCGTCACAACGTATTGAAGAAAACTTCCTGATATTCGGCTATAGTGATTTTGTGAAAGCAAGCAAAACTGTAATTTGGATTGAAGGACGGGGACTTGGAACCCACAGGATTGTATGATGATACTATTTTTCTCGATTTTCGCAAAATTTGTGGCTTTGTGCGTTAGAATCGTCTTTTAACAAACATCCAAGGGTATGCAGTTTCATAACACATTAGTGAATGTCTTTGCGATTGCTTATCTGGAATATCGCATTATTTTCTTTTAGAGCACGGAGCAGATAACCTTCTACAGGTTAAATCAGGCATCCTGCAAGAAAGTCTGATAGCAACATTTCTTTCCTCAATTTTTGCAAACTGTATCGAAGAAGGTGTTAATACCTATTTAATATTGTTTGCTGATAATGTAGTTACTTGGAGGGAAGTAACGATATCCGCCATGTTCAGAGATTCCAGCTAATGGTTACGTTATTTCAACACTCTAGTGCCATCAGCAGTTATTCTTTTCGTCATTGCCATATTCATGAAAATTATGGGTTGTTAGAAGAAATACATGTTTACAGCCCCGCGTTATTCAATACGAAATACTGTTCGCTAAAAGTGATTAGGGGGCGTCCATTAATTACGCGAGGTGATATAGGAGGGGAGGGAGGGTCACGCAAAATCTCATGAAACTTTGCCAATGGGGGTGGGGGGGTGGGGGGGGGTGTCAACGGAAATATTACGTGAGGTTTTGAACCGACCTTAGGGGGGGGGGGGGGAATAACAGCCCTCGGAAGCATAGACTCAAAAGGGACCGTGCACAAACTACATGGCTCGGTCTAGGGGTGGGGGGGGGGGTTGGCTGGAAGGCTACGCTGGGCTACGTGGGGGGAGGGGGGGGGGATTCCAAGCCAGACCACCTAGCTTTCCTTTCATAACATTTTTCACAGTTAAAATGAGGAACAGAACTCACAACAACATGTGAATATTTATTTCCCTCAGTTAATTATCTCCGTATGTAATTTACAATCGTCTGACAAGAGAAAATAGTATAAAATGTCTTCTGGAATCAAAAGGGGAAAAAAGCTACGTGCTACGTGGGGAGGGAAGGGTAGAGTCAAAAACCACGAAGGGCTACGTGGGGGAGGGGGGGGGAGAGGTTTCGCAGGAGGCCAAAATAGAGCTACATGGTTTATGCACCCTCCCAGAGTCTCAAAAAGTTCCGAGGTCGATTAGTAGAAGGGGAGGGGGGGGGGTCTCCGTCAAAATCTCAGATCATTTTAGGGGGTGGGGGGGGGCCGACCAGATCTCACGAAGTTTCACCAGAGGGAACTGTGAATTTTGTTTGCTTCTCGATATGCCGAAGGAACATGTGTCTATTTGCCACCACTGATGATATTTTTGTTTGGAGTTATAGCGGGTAAAAGCAACATGAATTTGAACGGAAATCGAAATAAGAAGCAAATACATGGCAGCATCTAAATCTACGGCCGCATAGTCCAAGGTCACTGGAAGGCTACCATTACTGTGATTTCAGAGATTTTGGATGGTCGTCTTCTTGCTCAAGACGTACCCAGGAGCGGACATTGGCTCAGAGCCCGATTGTTTGTGTGAGGGAGAGCTTCTCTCAACGTCAGCAGTCACACTGGCCCATCAGAATTTCAAGATTGCCACGGACTGATATCGGTGTAGTATTTAGTACAGCCAGCAGCCATTTTGGAAGAAATCGCCAATTGAAATTCGGAGATAATGCCCGTTGATCGTTCACAGTCGTACATGCTGACTTTAATTTACGTAAACTACTATTTATGAAGATATTAATCAATGATATCAATTAAATTCTTCAGCTTTTGCTTTTCGACGTCTATATTGTTAATTATTTTATTTTTCACTGCATTGTTTTAATTGCCAGTTTCTACAAGTGATAATTCCATGATTAATTTTTCACTTTAACGATTCACAATACAATGTTCTTACTTGCTGCACAATGCACAACTTTAATTAATTAGTTTGTAAACAGAATTTTAAATTTTTGAATCAACCAAATGCTTTCAGATTAGAGCCGTATTGTGATAGAATCACTTAGTTCTGTAACTACAACAACCTTCTGTTATAAATTCATTATAGATTTAATTAATTCTTAGCTAATAATTAAAGCAAAACAGTAATATGAAAGTCATTTCAATGCCACACTAACTTTATGTTTACCCATCTCTGGGAATATGAGACTTTTCAGTACTACTAAAATATTGTGTTTTCTAGCTGGTAGTGTCTGAGGCATTCAGCATGCTCTGATAAACAGCAAATAAATTGTTCAATACGAGTGACATCAGTGTTCATTTTTATTATTTTTTTATTTATATTTTTCTATTTGCCTGTGGCTTTACGCCTCGTCGACGTCGAAGTCATTAGAGGTGGGAAAGAACTGGGGGCAAGAAACAAGGATGATTTGGCTACAGCCTTTTGAAGGAACCATCTCGGAATTTGCCTGAAGCGATTTCAGCAAAGCATAAAAAATCGAATTCTGGATGATCGGACGGAGATTCGAGCCCGCTACCAAATGTGAAGCAAAAGCTCTGTTGACATAACATACAATGTGAAACTACATTCCCAAGCGTAGCAAATCAGTTATTCAGTCCTCGTCCCTATAGAATTTACTGGAAACAGCACAAAACAATATGAAGTGCAAATCACACCATGCGTATGTCGGAATGATTCCTTCAAAAATGTCATGACCAAATTCCTTCCCATTCCTTGCCCTACACCCTTTCTCGCCTCTAATAACCTCACCTTCGACGAGGCGTAAAATCATAAACCAAAAACATGAAGTGAGATTTACGTATAATTCCGGTTGTAGATTAAATCAATTAAATATTGGAATTCAGATGCCTAATTGTGAAATAAACTGTAAAGTATGTACTATTAAGACAGGGAATAAATCTATTGATCGTTCTCATCTGGTATATTACTGTGCTGTATTGGATCCACATTCATTAATATCGATTCATATTGATTAATATCGTCGAGAAATACACAAAAGTGTTGCTTCGGTAAAATATTGTTAGTAAGTTGTATCAAAAAGTATTAATAGTATTAAGTACACACTTCACTCTTTTACAAATGAATAAATACTTTCAATGGTAACACAGTAATTTCAGCAATAAAAGAGTGAAGATATGAAATAGGAATTCTGTCATACTCATTGTCTCTAATCTACTGGAGGAGGCTTGTAACTCTGAGGTCGTTCAGTGAGAATGCTACTATTATTCCACAACTGACAAACGTTATTTTCTGAGCATAAAACAATATTTTATATCGTAATTAAACTTTTCTTTTATAATTCAATCGAAAGATTTCCATTACCTAAGTATATGGTTTTTTTAAAATAATTTTGGCCTAAGGAACAGTTAGACGAAATAGGTTCTTCTGGGCTTAAAACTTTCAGCTAAAGAGTTTGATGTATGGATTGCAGTTATGTCATTTTCCCATAAACATTTAATATAATTCCTGAAGATCTCATATTCACAACACATGAATTTTTGAAGAAAAAAGAAGAACGAACAAATATTAGTACGAAACATATTCGTTTCCCTATACATATGGAAACAATCAGCTCCATAACATTTTACATACAAAATAGGAATGTATTAGTTGAAAGACGATTACAAAGCAGTGAAATGTTGATAAAGCGTTTTTCTCAAACTGGGACTCAGGATAAATGATGCATGTAATAGATATTCGTCGTTGGACTTGGCACCTACCTGTTGGTTGACTACTGATGTTCCGCTTTGCTCTGTACCTGCTTCCGAAACAGCATCTATACTGCTCACCGAGGCACTGCCGTAAGACGTTGGCCTGAAAATACAGAAGCACAAAAGAATTAACATAAAAAACAACGGAAAACAATGTGACAGTACAATGCACGATGGTAAAGAAAAAGTAGTGGTGTTAAACTCCAGTGCAATAATTCGTTTTCACTCGCCCTTAAATCTAAATGCAGAATTTGCATTTTGACTAACAAAAATGGGGAGTTTCTGATTGAGTTCTATATTATCGTACGCCTAAAATACGATATCTATTAATATCGGGGAGAAATAGTTACCCCAGATGCTTTCCGTAGGAACTTCACACAATCAAAGAAGTGACATTGTAAAAAGATGCGATTAAAAATTCCGATAAAACATTTTAGTCCTTTCTCATTTTGCCACTATTAATATAGTCGATATGACATCCATAATTAATCACATATAAACATTTCTGAAAATTTTCATCATAACTCATTGTCTAATTATTTTCAATTTGATACTGATTTTCCTCAGCGATTAATTATTAAAGCATTCGGTTTACAGTTTTTTAGATTGTAATACCAAATTAATGTAACTGCAACTGGTATGTTAAAATTCACCTAAAAGCTTCTACAGCCAAAAATTTTGGTTCTAAATGTTCTCATTTGATGAAAACATAATGATTACTTCAAGTGAATGTCACACTGAAATCAGTTTTAATCACATTTATCAATGCTTGTAAACGAGCTAACTCTTTTAATATCGTACCCATTCATCTTTAATTGTGACGTCATGACTATCACCTATGATTTGAAACCATTTGTGAGAGCTTGTACATTCTACATGAGTTCCAGTGCAGTGTTTAGAGTGTGCACAAAGGGTGGATAAAGAGAATGCATATTTTTTTTTAAAAAAAAATAGTGGTGTTATTCAGAATGTAAACATTCATTAATAAACATGGCTTGAATGGAGGTTTCGGTGTGTAATCCCTTATGTCAGGTATGAGCGTTACCGTTCACACGAGGCTTGGTTTTTTAGTGAATCTCTGTCAAAGTTTAGCTTAACAAGTTGAAGCAAGAAAGAGGGAAACCTCAGTCAACAACGCTCTGAGCCAGGGTTTACTAACCTGTGGTTTGCGAACCCTCGTAAGGGGTTCGTGAACAAAATAAAAAATAGAAGTAATTATTACGAAAACATAAATGTAGGCGTGAAAACACGTGAACTCTTGCTATAATATGTGACATGCGAGTAGAACTATCAAACACCAATTTTAGAATAGCTATTTTTCAATTATTACTATTACTACTATTATTAAGGAGTCCGTGGCTAATCTCTACGAGGTCCGCCGTTGAAAAAGGTTAGGAAAGGCTGCTCCAAGCCTACGATTCAACTTGAAAGATTGCCCTTCCCGTTAACAAAAGGATATAATAAGAGACCTGTAGTCCCAAGGCCAGGCCCACAGGTTGCTCTTCCACTTTCTCCCACAAAGTGGTTCTCACACCGGACCTGGTAGTAGGTATATATAGAACCGAACGAGTTATGTCAGAAAACCTGTTACGACAGAAGGTACGCTCTCATTTAAACTCTCGTTCAACTTGCAACCATCAGCCGACACCTAACATCAGCATTCCTGAAACATTCCATCCAGGGGCGGCGGGGCTGGGGGCTCAAGTCCCCCAAAAGTATCTAGGTCCACCCCTGCTACTGTAATTTTAGAGACTTTTTTTTTTTTTTAAACACTACTAATCCGAGGACCGAGGAGACTATAAATACTACCCTTTGTTCGACTTAAGCCCCCCTCCCCCCAAAGCCAAAATCCACTCAAGCCAAGCCCCCTCCCCCAAACCGAAATCCTGGAACCGCCCCTGGTTACTGATAGTTCTAACATCAAGTAAGCTATGAAACAAGTATTAGATAAAACTGAACACAACTATGGAATTGTATTGCATTTGTCTGCCTTCTTAAACCGCGTATCGCAAATGACAATTTTCTAGCTTATGAATACGGTAGTTAGTTTTTTTCACACTTTTTTAAACAGAGAACGTCGTATCGCAGCAGAATTTACTACATCGACAAATTATTTTAAGAATGCCTCGCGTTCGGGACGACGCGGCTCCGAGCACCTGTCGGGGCATCTAGATTTGGATTTTCTAAGGTTTCCATTCCAGGCAAATTTCGGGAGTCTTCCTTCAAAATGACATGGCGGAACTCCTTACCGTTCCTTGTTTCTGGTCTTTTCCTGCCTCTAACGACCATCGACGAAACGTAAAGCGATAAGCGGTGTATGTATATATATATATATATATATAGGTCAGGATAAAATTTTAAAACAACTTTATGTAGAAAACTTAAACGTCTGCATGCAGAAAAAACAAAGTTATTGAAGGTTTTACGAAGTGCAATCAAATGCAAAAAAAATAAAAAAATTGATGTGTTGCATTAAGTAACATAAGTAAATAACTGAGATAGTAGGTACACACTAAAACAAACAATTTTACCATATGACGAAAGTTCTAAGATCAAATATATATATATATATATATATTTATATATATATATATATTTGTTTGTAAATAAGAAGAGCTGTGAAGTTAATAGAGGACGTGTCTATGATAAGTAATGAGGTGCCTTTCACAAATGACTTAACGACTACAACGGCTTATTTCTTTAGATAGTTGTACATAGGAAACTTTTTATCTTCGTAGTTCCTGTATCACAATTATTTTATATTCTCATCGATTACGAAGCATCCACATTTGAGTCTGCTCGATTAGTGTCCTGATGAGATACGCGTGTTGGAGTACCAGACTATACATAATTTTGAAAACTTGCCTTATGTATGAGTGGTCTTATTTACCGGTTTTGTTCATCGTAGTGTTCCCTATTCGTATGAAACACAGTCATCATCATTATCCTTAACAATTTCCAGCTTCTGGCCAGATCTGCTTTATGCAAAAGCCTCCCCATTTGCTTCATTCAACCCACCACTTCTCTGTCACCACTTTGTTCCAGTCCTCTCCTCTCTTCCGTACACCCTCCTCCACTCCTTTCAGCCATCCATCTCTTGGTCTTCCTCTGGGTCGTTTACCATGCATCTTAATTTCGTGGATTTTTCTTGGGATTCTCTGAGCCTCCATTCTCTTTACATGTCCATACCATCTCAGTCTGGTCCTCTCTACGCTTTCCTGTAGGGGTTCCTCTTTTATGGTGAGTCTAATCACTTCATTCCTTATTCTTTCCATTTTAGTAACTCCCATTCTACCTCTTAAAAACTTCATTTCACTTGCTTGTACTCTGCTGATGTCCCGCTTTTTCATTGTCCACGTTTCAGCAGCATAACTCAATATATGCACATAGTATGTATGATAGATTACTCTCTTGCTTCTCTGTGGCACCTCTTTATTCCATATCAGGCTTCTAATGCTCCTTAGAAACGGCTCTGCTTGTCTTGCTCTTTCATTTATTTCGCCATCATTTCCTCCACATTCCTCTACTACACTCCCCTGGTACTTGAACCTGTTTACCTTCTTTAGTTGTTCCCCTGCCATCACAATTCCCTGGGTTACACTATTCTTTTTCCTGGTTGTTACCATGTACTCTCATTTATTTACATTAAATTTCAGGCCATACTCCTCCACACTGTGTGTCCATATATCCAACTGCCGCTGCACTTCCTCTTCATCACCTCCTCAGATCATCAGATCATCCGCAAAAGTCATCACCTTCATGTTCTCTTCTCGCATCCTCACTGCCACCTTCGGCATTATTTCATTGATGATTACAATGAAGAGTAGTGGTGATAGAGCACTTCCTTGTTTTGGTCCATTCCTTTGTTCCAGCCAATCTGATCTTACTTCCCCTATTTTCACATAGCTCACACTTCCTTGATACAGTTCCGTCACTCTCCTGATGATTTCTTTGGGAACTCCTCTCTTCCCCAAGGCCTTCCATACCTCACTCCTGTGTACACAATTATATGCTTTCTCAATATTGAGAAATACCAACAGAAGATCCTTTCCATACTCAATGTTTTTTCTGTAGCTGTCTCATAGCAAAAATCAGATCTACCGTCGATCTCCCTGATCTGAAGCCATACTGATCTTCCCTTAGCCCTATATCCACCCTGTCACGTATCCTTTTTTCAATAATCTTCTCATACACTTTGGCACAGTGGAACATCAGTGCAATAGCTCTATAGTTTTTAAACTCCTTCCTGCTCCCTTTTTTTGAATATAGGTATAATTATCCCTTTTTCCCAGTCGTCAGAAGTTGCGCCCTGATTCCATACCTTTCTCATCACACGGTATAGCCATTGCTTTCCTATTACTACAGCTGCCCTTATCATTTGCACGCTCACTCCATAGATGCCTGGTGCCTTTCCACCCTTCATCTTACCCAGAGCTGTTTCCACTTCTTCCCAAGTTAGATCCTTCTCTTTCTCTCCTACATGGTTGTTATTTTCCTGCTTCTCCTGAACAACTGTATCATCCTGTGACCAATCTGGGTTCTGTAAGGCTTCAAAATACTCCTTCCGCATATTTTTTAGTCTTTCTGAACTGTTTATTTCGTTTCCATCCTATCCAGCATGTTGACATTTTCGATCCGCTCCTTCCTATTCCTTTTTACCATTCCATATAATACTTTCTTATTTCCTTTGCTATCTTCTTCTATCATGTTGGTCCATTTCTCCAGTCACTTTCTCCTTTCGTCCGTTACTATTTTTTTGGCCTCCATTTTCTTCACATAGTCATCCCTTATCTCCTGTGTCCTCTGCTTGAACCATTCCCTAAAGGCCCTATTCTCGAGTTCCACTGCTTGTTTTACTCTATCATTCCAACATGCTGTTTCTTTTCACATTTTTGTGTTACCAGTCCTTCCACACACTGTTTCTGCTGCTGTTGTTTCGAATGAATCATAGTACGTTTCAAAATTAAAATATTAGTTTGATTATTCACATGGAAAGTTATTCGCTTTTCTATTTAAAAAAAATATACTGCCATTTGAAATAAATCAAGTCACTACATTTCTTTGCCTGTGAAATGTTATAATTAGGTATAATACGGGAAAAGAAAAGCACTTTCATTATAAGCACTAATTTTCGCACGCTCAAAGAAACGAAGGGATGTGGTAATTTAGCTTCCTTTATCTAATCAGAAGATGTTTCTGAAATTTATTTTCAATGATAAACGTGCACGGATACATTTCAAATCTTGATAAGACATGCAAAATTTTGGATTCAGCTAATATTTCCATATTTTCATTATTTTTTTAAAAATTTGCATTTAACTTAATAAATTAGAGCTGGTGGCTCAGTGGTTAACACGTCTGAATCCCTGTCGCAATGAAGATTTTCATACGTCCATAACCCGACTTTCACCTGTGGCATAACTAGCTGTGTAATGTAATGTACATCAGTAAGATTCCGTGGTTCGGATTCTGTAGGTGCCCTTTAACCAGTAGAATTACCATTTTAGGTTAGGTAAGAAAGCGGCCACGCTACCTCCAGCACCAGGATAAGTATATTTCCTTCAGGAGGGTCCAACCAACCATCCGGTTGAATATTAAGCTAAATTTGAGAAATGAATAAAATACTTCATTGTTACGTTTATATATTGCAGTTGATAGATTAGAAATGAGAAATTGTTCTCTTGCAGGTGTAGGCATTATGTTAAACAGACCTTAATTCCGTAAGTCTAACATCATGCAGTGCAACAGAAGGGTCGCCACCACTGTAGGAAGTGAAAGTGTTTATCCCAGTGAAACAATGCCATCATATAACCCTTTACTATAGCGCATGATCATTTGTATCTACTGAACAAACTTCCGATTTATAAATAACACAGCGGTTTTTTTTCCCCCTAATCACATTAAAAAATTTCTTGGATCTACAATAACCAAATATTTCACCAACAGTTTACAGGAAGCCTCGTATGGGTCTACATAGTATGAATATAACTGCTGTATCCTTCGTTTTTGCAATCTGAACGTGATTTTGCCTTAATTACACCACGAGATTTTAGTGACCTAGTCAAATTATTCTACCGGCCGCCAAACCTTTCTCGGTAATCCCAGTCGCTAACGGAGATCTGCAGTTCATTTTGGTCCCCGGAAGAATTCTAGCACATATCGCACACAAAGCATGCTTTACCGAAGGTATTAAACGCATGTGAAAATCCTAGCCGAAACCTGGATCCTTTGTTTTTTCCAATCTAGATATCACACCGTTCACATCCATAACGATTTCTCTTTATATGTATGGTTTGGTGGCTGTGTGTCTTCGAGCCTTATGGAGCGACGAAAAATCAGTTACCTATCTTAACTGTATGACTGAAAGATCTTTCGGCATACAATTTTTCGAGTTTCAGCAATCACATTAATGGTATATTTAAAATTTAGCCTCACATTTTCCTATTTCGCTCCTTATACTATTTTAATTAAAAATTTCTAATCTAATATCTACCCTCGAAATTTTTATGTTTAGAATCCATTCTTCGTCAATCCTCCAATTTTTTTTTCTGTGTACATTGTGAACTATTTTTAAAATTACAAAGAACTGACAACTGGTATGTGCTTTCCAGCTCGTCATCGTCAAGGTCATCAGAGAGACAATCGTGAGTAGGGAACAGGAAGTAATTCAGATATGGCTGTTTGAGGGAACCATACTGATACGCATGAAGTAATTTCGGACAACTATAACTTTTCAAATGAACAGATTATTTTTCGGATTGTATCCTTTAGTTCCCGTGATAATGCTTCTTCAACGCAGATCCTTTAGCGCTCATGACGATTTTCTCTGCGTTTCATTTGCGGGAGCAACGATGTAAACATTAAGTTCAGCGTGAAATTGTGGAAAATGTTCGCAGAAAGGTTTCTCATTTTTAAGCAAGGTATGAATATGACGTACCAGATAGCAATTCTCAACCTGAGGTAGATGGGACTGATGATTTGCAGGCAGAATATGTTTTTTTTTTTTTTAAATTAATTCCAATTGGATTAAAGATATCATAACTAAAATAAATTACTAGAAATTATCAGAAAATAGCTATCGTAGTTACGCTGTATAAGGCTATAAGAGAGTTTAAGCTACATACCCATTGGTCGAACATTCTAAAAGCCATGAATATTTCAGGATTTTCTGGATATGAGAACATGACTGCATTCTTCTTCTCGTGTCGATGACAGCATCAAATATGTGGTAGTTTTTCCTCCAATGCGATGGCTTTGTCAGTAGCTGATTGGAGGTCATCTATTCCGATTTGTGGACAAGACAGCAGATGTACCATGGTTTCTCTCTCCCAGCTCGAACATGTGGTATGTGGCTGTTCTCCCAGGTATCCCCATGTGGCAAGAGTATCATTGCAACGGCCAACCCCAACTCGAAGCCTGTTTAACGACTTCCATTTGGGCCATGGTTGTTCAGACCCAGGTGGTAGAACCTCATTTGGCTTGATCCACTCGATGCACTCTCTTCTCCCAAGTCAATATTCTTTCATTGCTTGGTGCCTCATTTAATAGATTTATAGTCCGCAGGAAGCTTGATCGGGACTTTAGTCTAGATGGCGCTGGTGTATAGCCATGTAGAGGGTGTCGGGCGTCTTCGTTTAAGCCTAGGACCATTGTATTATATCACTAAATACGTCTCCAGTCTTAAGAGACAGCAGTAAGTCACACTACTTGATAGGGTTAACAATATGAACAACAATACAAGGTATCAGGTCTCATTACTCTTATTTTGTGCATGTAGGTAGGTCGTGTAGCATTCAGCCTACAGAAACGTTTTTATTCGTATGTATTCAGTATATATTCAATCAGGGGCGGATCCAGAATTTTGGTTTGGGGGGGGGGGGCTTGAGCGGACTTTGGTTAGGGGGGGGGCTTGGCTTGAGTGAATTTTGGTTCAGAGGGTTTGCCTTTTGGTTTTTTTGGGGGGGGGGGGCTTGAGTCGGCCATGGGGTAGTCTTTTACGTAGAGCTAAAAAAAAAAGTTTCCAAAATTACAATGTCGGGGACTGACCTAGATACCTTTGGGGGGGGGGGGCTTCAGCCCCCTAGCCCTCCCCTCTTGAAACTGGCATTTATCCGCGACTTCGTCCGTTTGTATGTGCATTATACTAAAAGAGTTATCATTAATAACAGTAACAGTAATAATAATAATCCATGTAATATTAAACATTTATTTACGTGCTATAGAAAAAAATAACACAATTACCATATCAACTATTTAACATCTGTTAGATCACTTCTCATTTAAAACAGAAAATTACTTGTTAAAATATGAATTGTGTGTTTCTTCATTGTGGTCCTTTATTAATTTCATAGTTCTAGCTTTACTACATTCCTTTTCCCATCGCATCTTAAAATTACAATTTTTTTTTTAAGGATTTCATTTCATTTGTGGCTATTAGTTTACTTTTGCCGATATGTTGATTCGATCAATTATTTCTGCTTTGAAAACAGACATTTGCACTTTAAAGTAGTAATCGTTTTCTCGTTATAATATAATTATAGGTTTCTTTTAGTTTCTTAATCTGTCAGGTGATATGAATGTCTCTGGGATAACTACTAACAAACGGTAGGTTGGGGATGATTTACTAAAACATATTAAAGGATTTGGGTAAGCAGTAAATCTTTGATATTTTTCAATGAACCACAAAACTACATAAAAGGAAAGAAAGTAATAACTTACAGTTCAATTAAAAGCGACAACAATTTCTACTTTAACATTTAAAGTCAACAGATGGAATTACGTTTTTTTTTTTTTTTTTTTTTTTTTTTTTTTTTGCTTAATAATGTTGAAGAAACATAAATATAATCTTTTATTGGCAGCTCCACAATCTGCCATCAGAATTGAAGGTCTACGTGCAATTTATCAGAAACTAAGTACATACAGCTTTAAAAAATTTAAGGTTAAGAACTGATTTATATTTCCTGCTTCAGAACTATTAGATTATCAAGTTTATGCATTTTCGCACATTTAATCTGAACACACCATTCAATATGTGATAACGTACTTGTCTTTGAGTCCTGAAAAATAGTCTTTGCGATTTACGTTGATACACTTTTCGGCAATTAATAAATTCGTCCGCATCATTTAATGACGATTACCTTTACTTTCATCGTCCTCCAATTCACAGATTACTATCGTTGGTCGCCGGGGGCGTTTAACCATCCCCAAAAGGTTAAATAACTACTGCTTTGAATGGATTCAAATAGTTAAATGAAATGACAACACCGACCAAACGCTTTGCACTTTATACTTATTTCTCCGTGGGCTCCACAGTAACACTACACGCGGATAAAACAATATACTCGTCCAATTATACTAAAGCACAAATAATCCAGCAATTAAACTCACGAACGACTGTAAAACTGCTTGACAATTCGAAATTTTCGAAAACAACTGACTTGATTAATTCAGCACTACTACTATTTGCTCGCCGCTGCCTCAGACTTAAACAGACGCTTCAGAAACATCGAGAAGGAAATAAAGACTGCCCACAGACGTTTCCCGAACGCTAACAATACTTGACAGTAAAATTCAAACATAAGCATTCACAACTTGTACAAAGTCACTCACAATCCTTACAAAACAACTTAAAAAAGAAATTAAACCTATTTACAGGTTATTTCCACGCATGAAAAGGGGAATGAAAGGACACCGATTTGACGGAGGTCAAGAAAAAAACGAGGGTTGAGCAGTTAGCCATTTCTAAAGATGATTACATAAAATGTTCCGAACAGTGGAAGCACCGTTCGGACAAATGGATTAGTTGTAATGGATTTTTAAGGGGATAAGGTTTTTTTGTAAAAAATTTGAAAATATATAGACTTTAAAAAATAATTACTTTTTTTGGGTACCCCCTCGTATTTACGCTCAAAATTATCACATAAACCAGTTCAAACAGAAGAGAATTGTCCTCTAAATACCGTAGCTAACATCAACACTTACAATTACAAATTTTAATTAATGTTTCATACTTAATACTGTCACTGACCGTATTAAATATCATTTACAATGTTCATTCTCATGACTAATATGTACAAATTCACAATCAATTCCATGAAAAAAATACAAATCCACAATCAATGAACTTCCATTTTGTTATACATAATTCTTAAAATAACATTTCATGAAAGTGCTGGGATTGATGTCTGTTACGTCAGATGAAAAAGGCTACGAAGCAGGCCAATTGATGATGAAATTTCTATAGTAACTATTCGTCATTGCTACTCTTTGTCACTACCCCGACAATATACCAACTCTGTGGAGCAATTAAGACGTGATTGAAGCAAACTGTTAAAACATACAAAATCCCATCCATCCAAACTTTCTCAGTTATCATATTATTAAATATTCAATAATAATATTCTATATTTAATTCATTTTTAATAGTTCATTTCATTACAGAAAGTGGGTTGGGTAAGCGGTAAAGCTCCAACCTTGCATTCGGAAGGACTCAGATCTTAATCCCCATCGGACCCTCTACAGTTCAATTTTACTTGATTTCCCGAATTCTCTCCTGGCTAATATCGAAATGATTCCTTCAAAAGGTCATGGCCGAATTTTTTTCCCATTTCTTTCCCCCACTCTTTTCCCGCATCTAATGACCTCAAAATATACGAGGTGTAATGTCATAAATGTGTATAGAAATTTAGATCGTGGCCTTAGACTTATTATCTATATAAAAGTCTACCTTGATCACTGTGTCACTATATCACCGTGTCCTTAAGCCTCCTTAGACGACCCGTTCCCGATCACCCTGTCCCGTTCCCGTTCCAGATTTCACTTTCCTCCCGTCGACAGTGTGTTGCACTTAGACGACCCGCGTATATCCGTCTAGCTACGAAATTTGTACGTTACATTTAACAGCAATTAAATTAGTGGGTTCAAAATTATCTAAGTTAAATATGTATGGCCCCATATTTAACAAAACCACAAATTCTTGGAGTAACCCTGACTGTTTGACATCGTGCGAAAAGACTAGAAAAAAGAAAGAGTCTTGTGCCAAGCAATTATATCTACAAAGACATTTATTTGTTCAATCACTTAGACTCTTAGATGTGTTGTATGGTGAAGACGTCCGGAATTTCCAGCGGATGACACCTGAAATGCCTCATTTCTCGCGTCATTGTTACGATGTTCCTGTGAAGTTAGGGTTGCCAACCATACTGTATTATAAAGTATTTTATTTTTGGTTGTTATAATTTTTCTACTAATAAAGTATGCGAAAATACTTTATTTCGAATAAAGTATACAACACATGCAACTTAACGTTCGTCTGCTAGTTTCACAACCTCCTGCAAGAAAAAGTGCCTATCGGCCAGCGATTTTTTGTTCGCTAGCATCTTTTGATCTTCTGAGTCGAGGCAATAAAGCGGACCATTCATATTGTTGTACTCCAGTCGACTCGTGTCCGCTCGCCGTTATTTCTGAACGGAACGATAAAGTATGCGGAAACAATTTATTTTTGGCAAATTATACAATTCAATTAATTTCCAAACGACATGT
Organism: Vandiemenella viatica; assembly: GCA_031002005.1. Taxonomy (NCBI): domain Eukaryota; kingdom Metazoa; phylum Arthropoda; class Insecta; order Orthoptera; family Morabidae; genus Vandiemenella; species Vandiemenella viatica. The sequence goes on from CM061920.1 coordinate 358,028,466, forward strand.
TAGTGCTTATGATGAAACGAAATAAATGAAAGTTGGTGGGAAAGGAGAAACAGAGCGTCCATAAATTTAAATATGAGTGTTTCTTTTTTTGTTATACTAGATGTAGAATGTGGCTCCAGCTGTAACACTGAAATGAAACCAGCAATTAATAGCCAGTCCAGTAAGCCCGAAAATATATGTATTTAAGGCAATAAATAACTAAATTTTAATTTTTTCCTTCATATACCTTTTTTTTCCTTTTCAAAAGCAAATATACTTTTTAAAAAAATAAGTTTGCAACTCTTTGTGAGGTGTCCCATAAAAATTTGTGGGTCTTTTACACCTCCAGCAACTCTATCAATACTTATTTTTCTTTATTATCGGACGAATCCATCTCAAAATATAGAAAACGTGGAACCAGACACTGTGGGCACAACCGGGCGAGGCTTTACACGGCCAGTTTTCAGTGCAGAGAGGTGGGGGCTCGACTTACCCTAACCCTTTTGCCCTCAATCGGATGGAATTTCCACCCAACCTCCCTGTCTGGTCTCGCGGCAAAAACGTGACCAGGAGCTCGCTTTAGACGACCCGTTTTCAGGGCCACGATTTAGGGAGACCAGGTCGGGTCGTCTAAATGGGCCTTTAAAACTGACTGAATTGCACCCAGAGAGTCAGAGACGTTACTGCATATCGAGGATATTTGCGTTAGTTAATAAAAATTCTATTACTTAAGCAAACGCAAATAAATTATTTGCCAGAAAACTGAAATAAAAGTATGTATTGCGTTTACTCGTATGTTAACATATTAATTATTAGTTGCTTTTTGTTTATTTATATTCAGTAGATATAGATGTTATACCCTCTGTTCAGAGATACTCTTTTATATAAGAACAATGCACCACATTACATCATTTCAAAGGTTATGAGCGTTATTTAATAACAACTGTATTTAGCATTCAACCAATTACTCTTGACGGTTTTAGAAGCTATTTATAGTCGATGTAAATATTACAAACTCTGTCATTGTTATAATCTCGAAGAAATGAATTACCAGAACTTCGAGTTCAAACTCATCATTTTTGAGAGGCTTAGAATACAATATGCCACAGATGTTAATAATAATATGCATCAATGGAAAAATCAGGTCCATATAGGGTAGTGGTCCGTGGAATAATTTTAGATATTTAACTGGTCCTCGAGTTGAAAAGGATTGAGAAATTTTGTCCCAGATCATACGCAGTCTTGCGCATTGCTTACCATTTTAGGATTCGTTGTCAATCAATTAAAGATGACCCTCCATCTCAACTGATTCGATTTCGGTTGTGTCGTGCACTAGAATTTTTGTCTGAAGGTCGAACAGCCAACTGGCAGTAATAGAAGTTGTTTGGCGCAAACTGCCGAAGACTGATCAGCATCAACGATATCTCGATAACCGTCCGTAACCGCGTGATTGTGCGAGGTACTGGACCTTGAATATGATCTTCACTGTTTATCATATAAAAATATTGATGTAAGGCAATATACGTAATCTATTCGTATGCTTGAGTTGTCAACAATGCTCCTCATCTCAGTCGCCCGCAGTTTGGACCAAGTGATACGCTGCATTACGACCCTGGTACGTTCCAAAGTTATCGCGAAATGTGAAGTTTATTAAAGACTGGAAGTGGTCACCAAATTGCGACGTGAGTAGAGGAACGACTACATACCAGGTAAACACATGTTACCACATTATGGAATCACCAACAACTAGCACAATGCTTTGCTAGCAAGTTGGATCTACGGTCTTAAGATGAGTGAGTTATACCTGAATTCAATCAATGGAATAGTGACTCTCAGACCATGTTAGCCTTTTCAAATCTCCAAAGTCAAATGAGTGTGTTCCTGAATACAGGTGAGCTATTGACGTCAATGCTATTGTGAGTAGAAGTTCCCGAGCAGATATTCTGCTGTCTTATCCTACTAATATGTCAGCAGAATATCTGCTCGGGTACCATAATTCACAGGAGATCGGTGTCAGTAGCTCACGTGTTCAGAAACTTAGGATAGGAAGCGACAGGAGAAGTAAGTGAATTCGGCTACTTGGGAAGTAAAATTACAACTGATGGCCGAAACAGGAATGATGTTAATAGCTTAGCAAAAAGAGCCTTCACGAAAAAGAGAAATCCTTTAATTTCAAAAATTGATCTAGGACATACAAAGAACTTTTTAAAATTTTGTGTGGAGCACAGCACTTTATGACAGAAATACCATAAAGAAGGAAATTTGAAATGTGGTGCTGTAGAAGGATGCTGAAAATTAAATGGACATATAAAGTATGAGATGAACGAGTTTTGGAAATGATGGGTGAGGAAAGAAGTTTAAGAGTCTTAAAAAATTAATACACAGGATTGTAAGTCATATTTTGAAACATGCAGGATTGGTTTATTTCTTAGTGGAGTGAACAGCAGAAGGTAAGAAATGTAGAGGAAGGCAGAAATTAGAATATAAGCAGAAAACAAATGAAGATGTAGGCACAAGATAGGAAGGGATGGAGGATTGCATCAAGCCAGTCGAGAAATCGATGATACAAAAAAAAAAAAAAAAAATCATACCGATGCTGAAGTCACTGCGTTTGTCACATGTACATTTGCATCCTGCTATTCATCAATAATCAGATGAATAAAATGAAACAGGTTATTTACTACACGAATTATGCAATGTAGTCTTCATGGATACACAGCCAGATAGGAGTAGTGTCATAAATCCACGTTATGACGATATTCTCTGTTGTCTTCATCAGGTTTGTGATGTTTTAAAAGTCCTGATGAAGACCATAGGGCACGACATGAAAAGCGTATTTTTTTGACATCATCCAGCTGGAAATACGTGAAGACTGCATGGGAAGAAACGTTTGTAAAATCTGTTTTCCTGAGCAAGATTAATCCTGAATAAATTGTTTCAAAAAGAAATGGTTGTAATTTTACGTATGCTCTCAGACGATCAAAGAATTACAAGAAAAGTTTTTGAAGCGTCATCAAACATTCTTGTTAAAAAAAACAAATAGTTAAAAGGAAACAAAAATGTATTCCATATTATATCTCGACTAAGAGGCATTATTAAACATATTTTATTTCTTTAAGGTGTTATTTTTGTTAAAAACCATTATCTCCCATCACACCCAACCGAAATCGATAAAAGAGATATCATTTTAAAAACATTAAGGTATCCACTTTGGTCACAACATATTTTAAGATTTAATTTATCGAAATTCAATCCATAAACGGAAAAAAGTCGTTTCTAAAATGCTTTTTCTTATACAGCGAACCATTTTTCTCTCTGAATTCCTAACCGAAATTGATAAATGAAGTTTCATTTTAAAGAGTACGATCTCCGCTTTGGTGAAATCATCTATTGAGAAAAGAATTTTTCGGAATGGCAATAATATCAATATAAATATTTCTACAACATACTTTTTTTTGTCACGAGTTATTTATCTCTTTTGATATCTAACCGAAATCGAGAAATGAGATATTATTTTGTGGATTAAAGTATCCGCGTTGGTTGCATCATACTTTAAGAATTTTTTTTTTTTTCAGAATTCGATCCTTAAAGGCAAAATTATCATCATTTCCATAAGGCTTTTTTTTTTGTTGCGAGCCATTTATCTGCATTGATATCTAACAAAATAGATAAATGAGGTATCATTTCAAAGATTAATGCCTCTGCTTTAGTTATATCGTATCTTAAAGGTTTTTTTTTTACCCTTAAGGGGCAAAAGAATCATTATTACCATAAGTTCCTTTTTTGTTACGATCCACATATCTCCCTTGATAAATAACCGAAATCGATAAATGAAGTATCATTTAAAATATTAAGGTTTCCGCTCAGGCAACATTATAAATTAAGAACGAATTTTTTTCGGAATTTTTCCCTTGTAGCACAAAAGTAATAACTGTGACAGTCACATGTATGAGACACTTCAGATCCACGCAGCTAGATAGCAGAAACACATAGCACAGAGATATTAAGAAACTACTTCATTAGCTTCGACTTTTATTACGTATCTATCAAACTAAACAAATAAACAATTCATATAGATAAGGTGGTTCTTATTTCGTCCTATTACAAACCTTACTAATCATCGTATTCGCGAAATTTTTGCACTAGTCGTCTAGTTCTTTTTATTATTAATTTTAATTTCGATGTAGCTAACGCTCGGCTGGCAGTTCCCCTAGTCATCTAGTTACCCCATTTTATTTTATCTTTAAAAATTTTCTTTAAAAATTAGTGTGTTAAATTATTTCCCCATTTACTTTTTAGATTTACAAATTTTAATTTCCTTAAGTATTTTTGGTAAATTATTAATCACTTCACATGGTAATTTGTTCCAATACTTGACACCCTTAACAATAAAAGAAAATTTTCCCACTCCCTTATGCATGAAATCGAGCGCAAGCTTGTTGTCATGGTCGTCTTTCCCTTTCCGTTCATTATTCCTAATTCTTTGACCAATATCCCTCCAAGGCCCATCGTATATGTTATGTCCTGTACATTCCCAGCATTCTCTTCACGCACCTTTGAATGAAATCAAGGAAAAAGATGCCAAGAAATTTCATATAAACTGACCTCTGTTACCAGGAAATAGGAAGAAGTCTTACTGTTTTATTTAATAGCCCGCTATACAACCATCAATTGTATTACCTATTATGTTAGTCCTAAACTACTACTTCGGACTACTTGCACTGCCTGGGAAGGCAAGCTCTTACTTGGCATTGTTCTACTGCATGACAATGCACGTCCGCATACCACACATCTTGCTGCATAATCAATTCATCTGGGTTATATCAGTGCATCCACCTAACACCGTCGGACCTTAACCTTCTTACTCAGATGAAGGAACACCTTCCTGATAAAGGCTCTTAAAACTACGAAGGTAAATAGGATCCAATCATGAACTCGCCCAATAATCGGATGGAAATACGGTAGCGAGTAGATAAACCTGTTATGATGTACGTCACAACTTCAGTGTTTATGGCAAATACGTGGGGAAGTCAATGAAATAATATTATTTATTATCTTTCTATCACTGAAGCGTTCTTTACTTAAAGAAGATTTTTCTTTAAATCTTAGAAAAAGCTGGATTTTGTGATCATGATTTATTCTCTAAGAATCTATGCTTTCTAGAGAATAAATCATGATCAGTATGATTACAAAATCCTGCTTTTTATATGATTTATTCTCTATGAATCTATGCTTTCTCGGAACAGGCTTTAGGCCTATCCATGAAGAGGAATTAAGAATCTATGCTTTCGTTCACTGCTCAACTCTGGCAACGGAATGAATGAAAATAATGTATGTGAATAGGATGCTACACATCATTTCAAGTTGCGATACTAGTGCGCCAATGCAACCTTTTTTTTTTTTTTTTTTTTTTTTTTTTTTTTTTTTTTTTGTCTACGAAAGTTAATTATTTCCCTTTTCCTATATTTAGCGCGTGAAGATATATATTAGTTAAAATTAAAATATTACGATTGAGTTAGAATTGAATTTGGAATCATCAGCTTGAATTGAGTGTGATAAAATATTTCCCATTTTCCACGTATTTTAAGCGTCTTGGAAACGAATGTCAAAAATTATTTAGAGACTTCCAATAATTCTCCTCCCTCAGCTATATTTGTTAAAGGCGTTTTGCATTGTTCCAGATAATACTCTTACCACACCTTTTTTTTTTCAGCAACCGGACAGAGAGCGACGGGTGAACGGCTAACGTTCTGGTCTCGCATCCGGGAGGACGTGGGTTCGAATCACCGTCCAGGTATCCAGATTTGGGTTTTCCATGGTTTCCCCAAATCTCTCCAGGTGAATGCCGGGATTCTTTCTTCAAAAGGCCATGACGGAATTCATTCTGTCTCCGAAACGTGTTCTGTGCATTTGTGAAATGTGTAGTTTTTGTGTTAGGCTAAGATTGGCTATTGTCCGACGATATGCCTAGATGATTGCGGAAAACCGCCTAAAACCGCAACCAGGATGCTTCGTACATGAGGACCAGACTATACCATGGTCACGTCGTAGTACCCCAATGCAGTATGCGGCGTCTTAACGCAATGCGAGACACTGGCGGATTTTAATATTACTTTATTATTATTAATTACTAGCTGCTGCCCGCAAATTCGTTCACGTGAAGTGAAAGTACAGATCCGGCTGTATCACAGTTAACTCATCGTCAGAGAGAAAAAAAATAAAAATTATACAATGCCGCTCGTACGCTGAAATCACAAACATATCGACTGCCAAATGTAACTAAATCCGGCCACTATGCTTTGCATTAATAGCGCTCAACGAAAACTGGATATTAATTCGTGAATATATTTAGCTTATATTTCTCAACTTTCTAAAACTTCGCATCCCTATCTTACCCTGTGGAACAAGGTCCGAGTGTTATTTGAAACCCCATCAAAATCCTGAGGGTAGTTTCTCCGTGAATGCAGTTCATCCGACCAGTCAGTATCGTGATCATGGTAACGCAAGTTTTTCTCGCAGCTGAATTATTTAATTAACATCATATATTAAAAACCTAGAAAACTTACGTTAGATATACGTTTACCTTTCTTTCTACGTGGTGTTCATAATATACTGTTAGAAAAACTTCGATTTTAAGTTTAAAATTAAGATACGTGCACACAGGACGTAACAACGACACAGGGGGCTAGAGTTGCATTGCGCAGTTTTGAATTAGGACGGTCACAGACAAAGTGATCCGTCGCCGGGCTGCAGTCTTTGCTGCGGCGACGAGCGACACAGTTCCACAAAATTACAGAATTGTCGCGTACATAGCGACATGGCCGATGAAGAAAAATTGATTGAGAAATTGCGGGAGTACATTTTTTTTTTATGACACCAGTCAAAGTGAAAATAAAAACTAATGAAAAATAATTTTTCATATTCAGGATTGTATTTTTTTCTGTTAGTTTCTCAATTTTTGTTTCTTTGTTTACAATGTATTTATTTACAATACAAGATATTTCTATTTGAGCTTATCTCTATTTTTCTTCATTATGAAATAAATTGTATTTTTATGTGACTATTTTACTTTGTGATGATATGCCCGATTTTTGGGGTACTTCCCAATGTTGAACGCCAAGCAAATGACACAGCAGCCTCCAAGAGGGAGTCGGGAAGTGACACATTGTAAATCGCTTAGAGGTCTGGCACTAGGGGTTTGTACAATGTCATTTTTTTTAAGAATATCTATTAAATGAACAGAACTTAATTCATACAAGTGGCTAATGTTTCTCTTTTACCAATTTATTTTCTCTAGTTCGTGTTGCACTTCGAAATAGTTAATTTTAACAGGTTGTGTAATTTTTCGAAGCATTCTCAATACATACGAAAATATGTAAATAGTCTATTTTCATGTGACTCCATTGCCCGGCCTTGGTGGTGTTCACAGAGACTTTCTCTCTGTTTATTGATGTCGTGAACCCTTTTCTTTCTGCTTAGTGCAAACAAAAAAAGCAGAGTCTCTTCATCACTTGACATGTTTTATAAGATTTTACTAACCCCAGAAAAGCTATTAAAGTCTAAAGAATGAAATGAAGTACAGGTCTCTTCGCGAGAGGGGGTCTTACTAGAGCCGTTATAGAGTTGTCGCGTCCCGTGTGACGTACCAAATTCGCGTGTCGCCGCGACAAGAGAACGATCAGCTGCTACAGTCGCTTGTCGTGTTCAGTGTGCCCGGGCCTTTAATACAGAATTTATTCCTCTTATTGATGATTTATTCTATGGGAATCTATACTTTCGTTGTATGTTTAGTTTTTGGAGGAGAATGAATCAAAAGAATTTTTCTGAATTCGAGACTACATTATTTCAGGTTATAAAACCTAAATATATAGAGGGCAGTGCCCTATACCGGACCTCTCCCCCTAAAGTGAACCCCCGGTCTCCTGCAATGTCATGAACTCTGGCAGGATCAAGTGTAAATAGTAGATTAGGATTCCACCACTTTTTAGCAAAATGCTCGCGCCACCCGCTTCATTGGTTACGTGTTTTTGCAGTAGACAAACTTTTTACATGCTGCTATATTTTTTTAAAAAATTTCTACTGGATATGACCTATAGCTGCCCTTAAATCTTAAGGTTTTATGTTAATATTTATCACTAATCTTTTATGTTGAGAAATTTGGTTAAAAATCTATTGGGTAAACAGAATATAGTTGCGTAAATCGCATTCAGTTGCGTAAACCGCACCCCTTATTTTTTTATGCTTGAAGTCAAATATGAAATATAATGTTTGCATTTTTACGGTCTTTTACCTAATAAAGCCCAATTGATGAAAGTTAAAAGAGCTGAAGTACATGCAATTTTTTTTTAGATTTTCAGAAAGCCTTTGACTCTGTGCCACACAACCGCCTTTTAGCGAAGCTTCGAGGGTACCGTATATCGGATCCACTTTGTGAATGGATCAAGGATTTTCTAACTGGTCGGTCGCAGTATGTTGTCGTTGAAGGAGAAAGTTCTTCTAATCTAGATGTTACATCGGGGGTACTTCAAGGAAGTGTAATAGGACCACTTATTTTCTTAATTTTTATAAACGATCTCGGAGACAAAGCCTTTTTAGATTGTTTGCTGATGATTCGGTTATTAATATTTATAGGGAAGTAAGGAATTTCGCCGATTGTTTAGAAATTCAGCGTGATTTGAATGTTATTTTGGCATGATGCGCTGAGTGGCAACTTACACTAAACTGTAAAAAGTGCACGACAATGAGCATAACTAACAAAAAGAATCCAATATTTTAGAAATACTAGTTAAACAATTCAGTTATTGATATGGTTGATTTATGAAATATTTGGGAGTAACAGTACAAAGGAATATGAAATGGGACATACACATTAATTCGTTAGTAGGTAGAGCTAATTCTAGGCTGCGATTCATAGGTCGAATCTTGAAAAATTGTAATGAAGAAAAAAAGGAGATAGCTTACAAATCTCTTGTGCGTCCACATTTGGACTATTGTTATGCCATTCGGGATCCGTTTCGTAAGGGGTTGATTGAGAGTACAGAGAAAGTACAGAGAAGAGCCGCTCGATTCGTGACCGGTTGCTACAGTCCTTATGAAAGCGTCACAGAACTGATTAGTAGACTAGGCTCTGGTAGATAGACGACGCACGTTTCGTTTAAACTTATTGGTAAACATGTTTACTCCCACTTTCACTTACGAGTGTACTGAAATACTTCTTCCACCAACCTATTTGAGCCGGAATGACAGGATAGATAATATTATAGAAGTAAGGTGCCGCACTGATTCTTATATGAATTTTTTTCCCCTCTTACCATTAGGAATTGGAATGCACAACAAAGAGATTAGCTTTGGTGCTGAGCACCCTCTGCCACGCACAATTTTGTGAATTGCAGAGTATATATGTAGATGTAGAACGATAATCTGGCAAAAGAAATGAGATCCCACAAAAACAATTATTGTAAAAATAGGCCGTGTCTAGTGGTTGTTTAGAGGGAAAAAGTTATGAGACCCTGTTCCGAGCCAAAACTTTACAGTATGCATTATTTAAATTTCTTAAACAGAATAGTTTCTCTCGATGTTATTGATCGTTAATTGAAAATAAAAATATCTTGCGAATTGACCATAATGCATGCGATGGTTTAGTGGACAGGATAGTAAAACTTCTACCTATATTAATAGCTTGTAGGTGTTGCCATAGCAATCTTAGTAATACGTAAGTACAATATTCCAATTGACAAGCCCTAAAATAAGGCAATCATTTCAGTAAAAATTATGACATCCATAATGGTCTAGATGACATCCATAATGGTCTAGTCACAAGACTTTTTATTTTAAACTAAGGATCCATAACATCAAGAGAAACCCTTCTGTTTCAGAAATTGACTAACTCAGATAATCTAATAACTTTTGGTTATTAAAAAAATCTTTTAACCTTTTAGATCGACAAAGATACTTAAACTTCCTCAAATACTTTAAAAATGTATTTTTTCAAATATTGTTGTACAGTAATTGTTTTGCCTTATAAATTCTTTAATGTGACTTCGAGTGATACTTTAATATGTCACTTTTGACCATATTTGTGATGAGGGATCTGTTTACTCCATTTTTTGATCAAATTCAACATGTGACACAAAACAAAATGAATTTATGAATCACGCAACACTACATCACGACATGTTGGGTAAAAGAAAATTAGAGAGACTACCGACTTTTTCTGCATTCAAGTAAGAGATTACTCTCGCCGGCCATTTACGACAGGTATTTCCGAGTCCCAGTGCCGCCTTGGTAACCGTGAAGGTCACGGGAAATCTCAAAAAAGGGGATGCAATTTTTCTTTAAAATATGATAATGATTATAGTGGTTTAGATGTCATTTACAAAAATTTCAGTTTTTTTTTTTTTTTTTAATTTTTCCTTCTCGTTTTCACCAAATTTAGGTACATATCAATACTGAAGAATTATTTTATTTCTAAGAATATCAAGTTTTTTCCCTTTCTTTAACAAAAGAACATTTATATCTTAAATTTCTGTAGCTAAATAATTAGAATAATAATAAACGAATTTTTAAGCCGAAAAATATGAAAGGGTCGAAAGAAGAGAAAAAAATCAACCACTACAAATTGTTACATTCTCTGTAAAATACTATGGTGGGACTAGAAATGTTTTAGATTTATATATCATGATAAGAAATACGAGTGGACGCTCAGTACTTTACAGATCCAGCCCCCACAGGACCAATTCGAAATTAAATTAGGTTGTAATACCACACGAATTTACTTCAATTACTTTTATTATGATTTGGAAGATAATAGTTATCGTTGCAACCAAGGAATAAAGGCCCAAAAGTATTATCACACTTTTGGTTGAGTAATGGAAGATAATTGGGATACCAATGACTAAAATAAGTGTCTTAAAGTAAATACACAGACATTAAATTGTGATCTGGTCGTTATCTCCACTATAGGTTTTTAAATATGGGAAGAATCTTGTATAACTAAAAATTTTGCCACGGCCTTGTAAAAGAACTATCCGGATATTCTCCTGAAGTGATTACGGAAAACCAAAATTTAAATGGCCGCATCAAGATTTGTTCCTTAGACTCGAGAAGGCACGGAGCCAACTTGTAGCTGAAGTCCTTATGTGGGGACTGCTGCTCGATTACCCTCCATAATTGGGCGATTGCGTGGTTGTGGTAAGTTGTGGACCTCATGCACCAATGGCCCTGTCGATCATAGCCCAAATATACTCCACCGGGTTCTTGTTTGATGACCTAACTGTCCAAAATGCTTCTCAAACCAATCACTTATAATCCGGCCCGATGGCAAGGCGATATACAACCATGGATATTTCAATCGTTATGGCGCTAAGGCAAATTCATAGAGTACTGCACATGTTCAACAAGCAGTTCAGCATAGCGGTATCCCGTTTTTGAGAGGTCAATTTGACCGGAGGGTAGGGTTACCAGTTTTGTGTCTTTGAAAGAGGCAAATAAAAAGAATATGAAAGAAAAAGTTTTTTTTTTAATTTTTTGCGTTTCATTTCAACGTGTTATAGCTGATACCACATCCTAAAACTAAAATTTTAAATAAATAAATGAAAAACTCATTTTTAATTAAAGGACACTGTTTTCCTCCCTTCCCGCCAGTTTGCATTAATTATTCTATCGGTAGGGTACGGGAACAGGTACGAAACAATTATTTGTATATTTGATAAATTATCTCGTGTCTTTTCAAATTGAAAAGGGTTGTGTACTGGATCATCAGTAACGTCTTCCGTCGCTCTCAGAAAAAGAGTTTGTGTTTAGTTTCTTCATAAGCACTAATATGTCGTTTGGAAATTAATAACACACAAGACCGTTCTGTTCTCTGAGTTGAATGGATTACCAGAAATAAAGTATTTCTGCATACTTTATGGTTGGGGTATAGTATTGCGACCAAAAATAAGGTATGATCCTTTAGTACAAAACATGAATAGGAATATTACGCCTCACACTAAAGCAGCACAATTTCACATCAAACTACAATTTATTCAACAGAATATCATGCTCTTTTCTGAAAATGACTGATGATGGATATTGAATTATTTACTTGTCCGATGCCCGCTGACAGAATGGCACAACTCACATGGCAAAAACTGCATTTCGCAAAGAATTTATTTTGAAGCTCTCTTCTTATACAGTAAATGAGATTTACATTTTTGTATATGTATATATATATATATTTTTTTTTTTTTGGAACGGGAGGGGTCTTCTTCAGTTTTTCTTTCTTTGGCGTTACAGTCGTATCAGTTTATTGAATTGGATCTGAATTACTTGCCATTTTAAACAATGTAAAAGAAAAATAATGCAGTTGAACACTACAACCTCAAAACAACGAGGAACAGAAGAAGAATTCTCCGCTTGTCGGTCACATGACTGACATTTCGCCTTCCATTCAGAAATAACGGCGAGCGGACACGATGGCTTTACGCCTCGTCAACGTCGATGTCATTAGAGGCAGGATAGGAATGGGGACAAGGAACGGGAAACAATTCTGCCATTCCCTTTTGAAGGAAGCATCCCAGTATTCACGTGGAGTGATTTGGGGAACCATAGAAAACCTGGATGACCGGATGGGGATTCGAACCGGTGTCCTCCCAGGCCAGAACGTTAACCGTTCACCAAACACGCTCGGTCAGGCGGTAGGTACAAAGATGAAAGGACAAACAATGCGAAATGCCAGGTTGATAGGCACGAGAGTGTGCAGCTAACATAAGAGCATTCTGCTCCATGTATTATTTACTTTACTCTACATAAAGTACTTTGGCATACTTTATTGGCTTCAAAAGGTATAACGACCAAAAATAAAGTGTAATACTCTATTATGATGTTAGCAACCCTACCAGAGGGCCCAATCAATGTCGTATAAATGCTCCCCTCGATATCATAGGATCACCAACAATTTGCGCAATGCCGTTCTGGCAATGCCTTGGAGATTGGGTCATCTCAGAATGCGACAATCGGCGCGTACCAATTGATAAAAATTCCCATAGCGCAAAGCTATCTTCTTCTAGTCATCTTGGTCACTTGTACCTGATCGCAAGACCAGATCAGCCACTGATGTTGATGCTGTTCCAGTGCGCAAAGGTAGCTGATATCCCATCATCGCCAAATGTTTCTGCACTGACCACGCAGACACATCAGTTAAACGTCACTCGATTTTACAGTCAGATCATTCAGTGTCATTCACTTGTTGTCACGGATACATGTGTTCGTACGCTCCAGATTTTCACAATTTTCTAACAGTTGGCAGACGTAGCTCACCACTGAGCTGTCCTGTTTGGGCCATTAGGTACTCTTGGACAGCTGGACACTGTGGGGTGTAGAACGCCAGTTCCCCACCACTTCCGTAATGCTATGCCCCATGCGTCGAGCTCCAACTATAATTCCGCGTTCGTCAGGCAGGTACTATCAAGATACTCAGGAGTCAGCACCTACGTATTTATGCACTTATAAATCTCTACATACAGTATCTGTCTATCATTCCATTTGGTACGTCACTGCATTCAGTGGCATATAGAGAAAGTGGTACCCGTTTATCGTGTGTAATGACCAGCCACACTGGTGGTATATATCTCTGGCCCGCACGTCGTCCTACACAGCCGTAATGGCACCATTACGAGTGTCGCCCCGAGGGTATTGCATCAGACCGGACCAGCTTTCAAGCCACACTGTTCCTTTTATCTCTCTCCACGTTATTCAATTTCCAAAGCGAGCCATCAGTATTATCGCTTTAACCAGTGTGTTCCTCTGCGGACAGGTTTCTAAATGAGTCTTAACGACCTCTGATTTAATCAGCCAATGCTCTTACGCCCTCTCATTGCAGGGTATTCATCTGTAAACAGCCTAAAGGCAGTGCTTTGTAACGGAACGCGAACTGAAATTATGGAAGACTCCACGCAAGTCATTCGCTACTCGTTAGTGGACGAGTGTAAAAACTGACTTTATTTATTTGGTACTCTCTCATCTTCGTTGGGTTGTCTCTCCTTTTTAGGGACTACATTAATCACTCTGTTAACCACACAAGCCGGAGGTAACGAAAGAAATAATCTAATCATATTGAAATTAGGAGGAATTCGTCAATTTTAATTTTTAAATCACTATCTGGGGCATTTTAAAGAACTGGAATAACAACTAATAGAAAATCTAAAGAAAGGAAGACCTAGAAAGAATGGACAAAACAAGTCAACAGAGATATTCATTCACAGGACAGGATTAGAAGAAAATCTTGTTAAAGTTCTGGGCTGGAATTCTGATGGACATGGCATCAATCCTAGTTGTGATCGTCATATCAGTTTTACATCGTTTCCCGAAATCACTTCAGGCGAAAATGTCGGGATGTTTCCTTCATACTCTATTATTCTCCTAAACACAAGTAAAATATCTTAAAAATATAATAAAGATTAAACTGGCATAGCTAATTGGGTATAGGGCATTTACTAATTTTTCAAGTTATAGCAGTCTGCTGTTTCACAAATATCGCATCTTTGATCGTTTATACACATACAAAAACAATTGATATGGTCTCACGACCTAATGATACGTTTTAGATTTGCCTCGCATTTCACCACTGTGATTGACACATGGTTCGTAGTAGTCTGAACTCTATACTAGATGGTAAGGAAAAACAATATTCAGAATCCATTCAATCTCAGAGCAAGTTGTGTGAAATATCTAGAGATACATTCAACAGTTAGGCAAGGTGCAGAACGTTTAACGATCCAGCTACTCAGATCATTATAATTCCAAAACAGATATTCTATGTATTTTACAATGCTATGAACAGTTAACTTTGATAGATATAACAAGTATAAATGGCGAGACATTTGGATCTTTTGTTACTACGTAGCTCAACTTTATTCTTATTGTTTTCTATTTAATCAAGCTCACGCCATTTAGAAACAACGTATACAATATATCTTATTATGAGGAATAATTCTAATCCACATCTATCCAAAGGATATGAGATACGTAATTACCTACGTTTAGAATTACTGGTGTAATAATTTTCATACATGAATAGTCCAAACTAACCATACCAAAATCTTAAATAAAAAAAGAAGAGGGTAAACAAGGTAAACTATGCCATCAGTGTTTAATAATGTTAACTATCGTCAGTTTTGTTTGATTAACTGTTTTTCATTTTAAGTCAGTTAAATTTAGGGCATTGTTGATATAAATGCAATCAAACCTGTCTTATTAAGTCTTTAGAGATCACGGATAGAATAGTTCAATACTGATAACCTTCAGCTGAAACAATAATACAGCTCGAAGTATTACCAGAATGAAAAGTACTTTGAATCATTACATACACAAAAATGTAAATGAATACATTTAAATATACAAAATTAAATGCGCTATGCATGTAGATTGGACTAAAAACGATGCTAAAACGAAATTAAAGTTGTTTAATTCCTATCGTAACAATTGAAATGACGCACGAATTCTCCGATTTGTATACTGAGGCACGCCTAGGATTAATACGCCTCGGTAGAGGTTGTGGGTGGCGCACATATAAGAACCATGAATTTAATTTATTGCGAAATAAAACCTGCATGAAACCAGTTCTGGCCGATCAGCTGCAAGTTTCCTCAGGCAGACTGCTGGCAAGAAAAAAAAAATATGTACCAAATTGGTTCATGCAGCGCCAATCTCAACTCTGTCAGAGGTCTGATCTAACCAGTGTTCTGTGAGGTTCGGTGCTAACAGAATGCTGTCCGATTATTTCATTTCTCGTTATAAATGCTCATCAGCAACGCAGAATGTCGAATAAAAAAAAATCATCTTTGCCCAGTAACGTCGCAATTACATCTTCAAATAACACTTGCTGATAAAAAAATTAGAGCCCAGAAGACATGGTCGGATATCAATGAAACTTTGTACACATATAAATCATCGACGAGTATGTAAATAATTTGAGTTGCAATTCTCTGTGACAAATGTGACAGCAATCAGAGTGCATTAGTGTTGTTCGTGTTAGTTGCCAGGCCTGGGAGGGTATATAAGGGACGCGAACAGCTTCAGATGTTGATCACTGTGAAAGACGGATAAAGGCATGAGCTTTACAAATGGACGTAGGAGGCATACGTTATGGTTCAGCCTCAACCCCTGAAGTTATTAGGGATGTCACGGGAAATGTAAGGGGCCATGTTGAGTAGTGCAGAGGGGAGCAGCCGAGGTTAAAGGAAAGTGCGAAAATTAAAGTGCTAACTTGAAAACAGAATTTATTGTTCTCAAAGAGTTTCTAAGGAAATAACAATCGCAAAAATGAATATTGTTTATTATTCTATTGTTTTATATACTATTAACACTTTCATCACATTCTTATGTATACATATCATGAGTAAACTTTCTCTGATTATTTATAGCGACATCTGTGTACAGAGAATAGAACCAAAACATCTTCGAGATTCATCCGCAAAAAGAAAGTAAAACTTATTAAATTTACATTAGATAACAGTGAATAGAGTGAAGACATTTTAGGACGACACAGGCTAGCTGAAAGTGACCTAATAGCGTGACAAACTGTCCTTATTTTATATTGGAATATTATCTTAGTGCCTTAATCTTATACCTGGAAACACAACCCTACATTCGAATTATCAACTATGAAAGATGTTGACACTAACTAAGTTGTTTATATTTTGTTAGTAAAAATGCGATGGAATGCATCGGAAAGTCACTAAAAATCGTTTTTTACATAAGCCATTCATCAACCAAGGTTAACAATCAATCTCTAATTAAGACGAGTACCTTTAAATACCTACAACCTGTTAAGCTTCAAGTTATCTGTATTATAACCTGTCCCATATCAGATGCTGATAACTAAATAACGAATTAAGTACTCCGACTACGCATATGTATTATCTATGTATGTTCCTCAGAATAAAGTCACGAGCATATTGCACACCGAAGATACTGGATTCATATCACATTTAATATTTGCTAAGTTCTCGTTTGGTGTATTTAATTTTCATAAATGACATTTATTTCTGACACTCAAGAACTACTCTCAGGGTCGAAGACTTGGTTTTTTTATTAGCAGAACAATTTGAAACTGTAAAATATTTGCCAGTGTATCTTATCAAAAATGATTTTCTTTTAAAGTGCTTGGTAACTACTATCATCAGAATTTATTTCATACATATGGTTGAAAAGTATAGAGTTTGGGAATTACCATCTCTTGCAAAATACACAAAAATAGCTGTTCATCGATATTACATCCGGTAGGATACAAAAAAAAGAAAAGGTTTGTCGTCTGTTACCTGCATGGGCAGCTATTATAAATGTCTATGGATCTGTTTTTAGGTTGCCGGCCTCGGTAGCGTATGGGATAGAGTACTGGCTCCGCGTGCAGAAGGTCCCCGGTTTGAGTCTTTCCGAGGGCATGTGTTTTTTAGTGTTGTGAGAGTTACAGTAGTGTGTTGTCTATACTTAGTGGTAACAACATTCTGGAGAACTGTAATAATAATTTCGTGTGGTCTTAATGACCTGGTGACCGTGTTTCTACTGACTACACAATCCGCCGCTGTCTTAGCCTCCTTAACCTAACCCGGTAATCCTACCGGGCATAGAGGACCTACAGTTTAACGAGGAATCCGAACCGCGAAAATGTTCTGACGTACTTCACATTACACAGCAAGCTGTGCCACAGTGGAAGGGCCTATCAAAAACTCCGCTGAGACAGTGATTCGAACCGGGGAGATTTTGATCTCCAGTCAGACACCATAACCACTCAGCCATAACACCGCTCCTCTAGAGAACTGATACAATAAAAGTTTCATACTTAAGCTGGTTGTAGAACCTACGTAGTCGAATGCCATATTAAAAAAAAATCTTGCTAAGAAATTTCGGCACAAATGATATTAACATGGAAAAACATGAGGCTGTTGTTAGTGGACGGACTTGACGACATAAGGGTCCTGTTTTTGCCATTTTGATTTAGAAATTCTGAAATTAGTAATTTAAGTTCCATTTTGGATTGTATTTCAGGAATACTTCGACAGCGCAAGGTAAATACAACACATTATTGCCGTTACGCTTCCACAAACCTGTTCTCGAAACGGTTGCACCATCCAGCATGCAAAGGAACTCAGATAAACGTACCAAGTGAACAAGTAGGAGCAGTAGCTGTTACAAGAAGCAATAAAGCGAAATAAACCTCACTACTGATCGACGATTCTGGACTTTCAGTTGCAAATGCAATTAACTTTTTTCCTGGATGTCTCGTTGATTTGACATTATGATGAAATAGTTCTGCACCATTTGAATAATATGCCGCTGTTTCCCACTTTTGATGTAGATGAGTTGAAAGTTTTACTAAATGCTTTTGGGACGTTTCTAATTTCAATTCGGGTCAGATTTCGATTTTTCATGTTCTCCATTAAATATTCAATAATTTTTGTGATTGTTAACAAAGACCTTGGCTATTTCTTTCCTGCTTTTAAAAGCAATAATCTCTCAAAGAGCAATGTGGTTTCAGTTGAAGAAGAAAAAAGGTGGTAATATTTCATAGAAAGTTTCTATTTCACAGAAACTTACTCTTGTTATCTCTGATGACTGTGTCTTTCAGAACAGCACAACATTGAGCGGAAGGGTGCCATAACATTGTTTCTGAAAGTTAATAGAGAAACTCAGTTTCCATCTATTTATCAACAAATTAAATGATCAAACAGCTATATTTACAAGTGTAATTACTATTGATTTACTAACTGGATGAATGATGCAAGTTGCAAGACTAAAATGTTTAAAGAAACAGAAGATAAGAAGCATTCATGATTTATTGCGAGTCCTGAACTTGCAGTATAGATGAATAAACGGCACATTAATATGTGCGATTTAGATTTAGAGTTTTGCTAAAATACAATAGACTAATCCTTCACAAGCCCGAGATCAGGTTGGAAAACTTTAATACTAATACACCACAATTTGAGTATTAATATAACTGAAAGCTTATTAAATCATCTACGAAAGTATAAATACTATTTATTCCACACATACGTTGATGAGTTAGAGATTACGGAATTCGTGCAAGGCTACTGGAATACATAGCTGCCAAATCAAGATAGAATGCCACAGAAGTAATCATCCACCTACTGATTTGATAAAAAAAAATGTGCTTCTTTGACGTATTACGGCAATGGCTCTCAAAAATATTGTGTAATCCAAAAGTGGACTGACGGAGCGATGCGTTAAGAAGAAGCCTACTGGAATTAAATAAATGCAAAACTATTCCTCTCTATCTCAAGTTTCCGACACTATCTGAAAGTTTGCAATGATAGCTGAGTTTTAGTTAACTCGTAATGCCACCAGTAGTCAAGAAAGATTATAATTTGACTATTTATTTGCTCTATTGAAGCAATGTCTTGGGATGTTATAAGAAAGTTTTCCTATAAGTTTGTGGCCTGATCAGGAAAACGAAGTTTTAGTTCTGTATAAAATAGCGTACAAAATGAGTACATCCTGGAACAACATTCATTTTGCTACATATACTGAATGCGGATCAGGTGAACGTTTAATCTGAAATACGTCAAAATAAATTCACTTCACAATGAAGTATTTGTGAGATCTCACCAGAGGAAACGCATGAGGGTATGGAGGCAACACTAGGTGACGGTGTCAGTTAAGTACTGTAGTAGTAATCTGAATTTAAACAGGGAAAAACCAGGACTACTGATAATCGCCGCGCAAGAACACCAGTTTGTCGAACAAGCCCGGGGTGAGCGGTAACTCTCGGCCTGGCATTCTGGAGGACACGGGTTCAAATCCAACCATTCGATTTCGGTTTTCCACGGTTTCCTGAAATAAATCCAGGCGAATGGCTAGATGGTTCATTCGAAAGACTATTGCCGAGTTCCTTCGTTGTTCCCTAGTCTTCCACCGCCTTTAATGACCTTGATGTCGATAAGGCGTAAAGCCATAAGAAAAAAATGAAGTTGTCACATCCTATACAGTGGATATTCAGTACGTCCAACTGGATTTCATATTTCAATGGGCTGCAGCTAACTACGTGAATTGTTCCTTCAAAAAGGTCATGGCTGTTTTCCCTTCCAATATAAATTTACACACTGCGATGACTCCACTACAGAAGTACAAAAGCTTTAATTTTTTCAACAGAGAGCCATTTCATGCAACTGTAGTCTTCGTTTTTGGTGTGTGATAGATAAACGTGTGTGCTTGATATCTGGGGTTTGGAGGGCGGGGGACTTGAGTTTGGTCCCCGTTTCAGACATCCAGGTATCGATTTTCCATGGTTCCCAAAATTACTTCAGGTGAATTCCTAACCTTATGCGTGACGTCAGCAAATATTGCCGGTAGACTCAAAAATTTTCGATGGTTTCAGACCAGCCTCTTGGCGAGCAGCAGCGACGAGGATAGCTTTGCAATAACGGGAAAAAAATGGCCAAAGTCAATGACGAAGTCGCTAATAGTCTAATGCTTCACAAAAGTAATGCCCAATCCCCTCTCGGCTATTTATGGGGAAATTATTATCATTTACAACGTACACGACTCACAAGGAGTGTGCCAGACTGGAAAATAAAACAAACAATTTCGCAGCGTTGACCGTTGAAGTTGAAGTTGAATGACAGTGATTGTAATAAATCAACTGCTACACTGGAAGATACTGGTCTCACTGGTGCATTTTTTTCGGGACCCAACTGTGTTCACGTTATATCTGGTCTTGAAGAAGCAAGGCTGACAAAGATGAAATTTCTAAATTTTCAAACTGTGTTGCGTTACTTTCGGCCCCTTTACATTATAAATATAATAAGAGTGGTCCCATTGTAAATACACATGAGCTGCCAGACATGAAATTCCTGTATTGGCAGTTCCTGTTTGTTCCTTCCATTATATACATTATATTTATATGACAAGGGGGAACGATAGTGTATATATTTCGTATATCCATGGTTCCAGCTTTTGCAGCCAAAGATGTTACTCGCGGGATTTATGTTACTAGCGATGGTCGGAGCACAGAGACAGTCTTAGCTCATGTGTAGTTTTAATTGAATAATAAGCTTATACTGCCTCATCTAAAACTGTGCACGGTCCTCAACTGAAAACAACTTTATTTGTGAAGAAAATATGAATGAAACAAGAAGTTCTACAATTGTATGTGTACATGAAAAAGCGAGTGAAAAAAGAGCGTTCGCTACTGAGAGTTTTTTCTTTTTTTTTTAAATAAACCTGCAGCCACAAAAACTTAATAAAGATTGAATAGGTGCTTAAAAATTTACATTGCACTATGCCTTTTACTAGATTGTTACTCTCTTAAAAATATACATAGTTTCGAAGACTTCACTTTGCGACACCACATGGCTATTTGCAGTAGAGGGAAGCACTGTTATACCCTGTTCACTCCTAAATGGCGGCTCAAGGTTATGTTCCTCTGCCCCGCTCCTCACCTCGCAAATCCTCCCTTCCTACCTCTCTGAGCAGAACACTATGTTTACGTAGGCGATTGGCAAATTTCCCATTCACATGTGAGGGCAAGGGCAGCGGACTGGGGGGGGGGGGATATAGCAGACTAACCTTGAGTCGCCTCTGCTGGCTCAGTCAATTAAGTTGCGTGACTGAGGTTCGAACCCGGTCTCGGCTGAAATTTTTACGGCCTTAAAAAAACTGACCTTCACCTCTGGCAAGCTTTGCTTTGTCATTTGAAGTACGCTAGGACGCTCAGTGGCACGGATTCCACGTGATACTGGAGGTTCCAGGTTAGGTTCAGGTTAGCCATGACAAAGGCGCATGCGCAGCAAATAGTAAAACCTGTTTACCGGCGGCCGAACTATCCTTCAGGGATCTCCTGGCCAACAATGCCATATGCCCTTTCTTTTCTTTTTTGCTGAAGGGTTATAACGGCGTACACACAGGAATCATTAATAAATAAGGTTCATATTAAATGTACGGTAATGTTTAAAGCAGATAACGTAAGATGTAAGTTGTAATGGGCTCGTAGAGATAGGGCGAGAAATTTACGTGTATCACCTACTTCTATCCAGATATTGCGTTTCGTAGAACGTATCATGCGAGTTGCGCATTAGAAGAACGCCGAAGCAAATCGTACGAAACATCGGTGTTTAATACTAGTACACAGCAGAACATCCCTTCTGGACACCGAGCGTGGTGGGTGAGCGGTTAACGTTCTGGCCTCGCATTCGGCAGGACGCCGGTTCGAATCCCCGTCCGAGCATTCCGGATTTATGTTTTCCATGGTTTCCCCAAATCACTCCAGGCGAATGCCGAGATGCTCCCTTTAAAAGACCATCGCAGAATTCCTTTCAGTGATTATTATTATTATTACTATTATTACTACTACTCCGCGATTCACTGAAAGTTGCGGCGGAGGGTGCAATGCACCTGTCAGATTTGGACGGGATATACGAGATATGGCAGGAGGCGCCCATGAGCTATTGTGAGGAACCATCCCAGCATGCGCCTGGAGTGATCCGGGTAAACTCAGATAAGGATGGCTGCTTGTACCCATCCCGCCTCTAATTATCGTAAAGTCATAAGCAATAATAATAATAACACCCTTTTGGACACCTTGATCGCATAAATTCCCTTTCCACCAACCTGTCCTCACGTCCTCCTGGAACACCCATACATTTCTCTGTTTTACTTGATTGTAAAGATCATGATCTCAGCTTTTGAGAAGTTAAATCACATGCGACCTCTGAAACTTTGAGTTGAATTAAATTTGTTTGGCTAATGGTTACACAATTCACTGTGACAACAAGCTAAACAACAAAGTTATTGTTGACTGTTATTTCTGCTTCCCATGAAGGGGGGAGACCACGCTTATGAATTGGTAATTGCTCACTACATACAGTATACACCTGTTTTATTTCACGTTCATTTGTATGTATATCTGAAAAGACTGGGAGCCATGGACGCTAGTTTACATTGCCAAACAGTTTTTCCTAATTGTAGCGTCAGATGTATTAATTTTAGAGCTGCTTTGCAATACAGACAAATGCTTTTGTGTAACCGAAGAGAGAACAAGACGCAGGGCCATAATATGAACCGTGGCATTATTGAATCGCCGGGTACCTGTTGCATATTTTAATAATATAACTAAGTAATTCTCTATAGGACAGAGAAATATCTAAAATAAATCACGAGTGTTTGAATAATTAATTGTCTGAACTCCGAAATGCTTATGTAGTCGGTAATGTAGTTATATGATGAATAAAAATAAATCAGTGTACGAAAGTTTCTTATGCCTTTGCATCCATACTACTAACTGAAAACTATAGTAATGGATTAATATTACCGGTAGCATGTATTTTCAGACTACAACTAACAATATTTTAATTCAATTAAATACACAAATACTGAAACGGCATTGTATATCTCCTTAATTAATGTCAGTTATTAGTAATTAATATGACTGATTAGTTAAATTAAGGATTGAAAAGGATGCTTGAAATGATTGTCTCAACAGATGTAGGATTAAAATATATCATAACCTAGCAATACATTCTTTTGGAAACATGCCCTACAGACATAAGGTGAATTTAATTTTACAGTCAATAAATAATCAACATTATATCAAAGCAACACTATTTTCCTACATCAATCGCCACTGAAAATAAATAATTAAATAATACAAGGCAAAGATCGTTAAAGACTGTTCTGAAAATTTTGTTTAACAAAAATAACATTCACAATTTGAAGCAGGACACGTAATGGAATTATTCATTGAAAGTTAAAGTCTTGTGCATCACTCACAGAAGCAACTGAATTAAACTCAAACTCTCAAATACCACGGAAAATTTCTCACTTTATATTTAGGACATTAGAGATTCTTACCGCGAAAACTTATTTGGTCAGGGTGTTAGTAACGCATTTCCATGAGGGTTATAGTGTAAACGCCGTTGTATAAAATTATACAAAGTTTTTACCGTCTAGTCGGCTTACGTCAAAGCCAACAACCTCTGAAACCACAGACTCCCATAACACTGAATTTATGTAGGTCACCTTGTGACTTAGAATAATGACTTCTCCGGTCGCACGATCAGCTGCCGGCTTTTAGTCTAACTCGTGTACTGTCAATGATGCAGGTGAAGACACGAACCAGTGAGACCAAGTAGATCTGGTGACCACAGTATCTAACCTTTTTAAACCTCTCTTGACGACAGCCTTCCTCTGCGACAGTGTCATGGTCCAATCAGGCTCCTTGCTTCCTACTTCTCTCCCCAGAAACAGACATGAAACAACATTATACATAAAATAGTAACTATTTATCAATTATAACGCTATTAAGCTGACTTCCCACGTATGTGCTGGCCGCGCCGATCCAGTTACTAAGAGCGAACCGTGGGAAGGATCTCACCTGTGGTGGCAGGGGTGGCGCGCCTCTGTCCGACCCCCAGTCGGTAAACATCAAAGGCCCGGGTAGCTGAAATGACACTAGGCAGGTGTCGGAGAGGCGGTGAGGGCTAACAAGTGGATCGTGCTGATCCGTACACTTCGGCTGATGTGGCACAGCCTACCAAACCAGGAGCTGTGGGAACTCACCTTTAGGTAAATTATCCACACTTCCAAACACTGCCAGATTCACTCATCTTTTCTTTCATTCTGTTCGTTGATAAAATCGTTACTTTCCGAAGTATTTCATGACCCATCGACGTTTTTCTTTCACTCTCTGGTTTTGATTTTCTGTCTCTCTTATTCAGTTGTTGCGACCTTCATTTGCCGTATCGTATGTCATCAACCTGCGGTCCCTGTGCGTCTCTCATTGAGACTTATTGTTCTCGGTTGAACAGAAATTCCGCGGAACTCCTCTCAAGAGGCTCAGTGGTAGTTGACTTGAGCTCTCTCGAAAACATTTGCACCCCGTGCAAATATTAAGTTAAGCCTGCCTAGGCTAATGTGAGTCTTGTTGCGTTGCGCTGAACTTAGTGTTACATTCAATGTGTATATGTATTATACCACAATATACAAGAACACTTCAGTTTCAACAGAATCGAAGAAACAGACGAATTCGCTCAATTCTAAATTACGAGTGACTGTTTTCATATTATGGTATAACAGGAACGTCAAAATCATTGGAATATAGGCCTATAAGTATTTTTTAGACAAATGAGATCAGATTCAGTTTTACGGCTCAAATTAGTGATTAATGATGATTTCCACATATTATGCTAACTGATTGAATAAAAACTGAAATAATAATTATCGACGTTCCCTTTTTTCAAGTTGGCAGATTAAAGTATTTTTAGTTTGTGTGGGTATTCGTTTCAATTAAAATATTTTCCCGTGTTTGGATTCGTACTCCGGACTACCAGCGTAGTTTACAAGCCAACATATTGTATTATTTCTCCTTATCAGCTTCCGCACTTTTTTGGAATAAATGCCAAAACATATGAAAATTGCCTAAAGCAGCTAAGGTTTCTGCACCAAATGGGTATAGGCCCTACCCGTCCCACCTCAGCTACTCCTAAAGCCGCGTTCCCACGATCTCTTGTAACGGAGGCGAGAAGGGACGGGACGAATACTCAACAACACGCCATTGGAACAGTGCCGCCTCTGCTACCGGAGATGAGACGCAGCTACCCATTCTGTGTCGGTAAACATCACAGGCGTGTGTAGAGGTGCGCTATTGTCATCGGTTTGCAGCAGCGGTGCGCACCCCTTCTGTTGCTGTAAAGTGCTCTGTGCCAAACTACACTGGGCAACGTGGTGGGGAGGTGGCGGCGAGGTAAGTGAGGGCTAACCTGCGGCGTGCGCTCGTCCCTACACTTCGGCTAATGAGGTCCCGTCCCGTCTCGCCTCCGTTACAAGAGATCGTGGGAACGCGGCTTAGCAGCGCTACTAACCGAGACAACTTATTTTATACCGCCGGGTCTTTGAAATTAATCAAAATCAAATCTTACTATACAAACCAACAAAACTGTTGAGATTAAGTCAGTAACAAATACAATTATTAATTTGTATACTTGATTAGGAAATAAAACTAAATTCTTTGTATTGATTGTTAAATATCAAGAGCCACATGGAAAAAAATTATTCTTAGACGTAAAATTGGTGATTATATATATATATATATAGTCACCGTTATTATACTACATACTCCATAACTTTATGTTAAAAGGTGGTAGAATGTACTTTATTTTTACATTATTATTTCTGTATCCAATTATACATGGTGATCGGCTATATAAACAGCATTTGAAGATAACCATACTTCACACAGTCACTGCAACGACACTTTTCTTATTGATGGCGCTTACACGATTGAAGTTATTTTAAACGACACCGCGTACCGTCTGACCCTCGGTCGACACCCCACCGTCACTGGTTTGGTTTACTTTTGGATGGTGCGGTTCGGTGTCGGGTTGGTGGATGTGTACAAGCGTATAGAGAGAAAATTTCCGAATTTACGATGCTTTACGACCAAATATATATATATATATATATTTGTTATTGATCACCATAAAAAAAGTGTCTCTCTCTTCAACCTACACTACCAGATTCATCATATGATCGTAAAATGTACATTGATTCAATCTAAGACATTCTAAAAAAAATCAATTTTTCCTTTTTTTTTTGTGGTGGAAAGGAGGGGGGGGCGAGGACGCTCCAGTCATTGTTCAGCCACGTTATTGCTCCACGTTTGACGTCACAACTCATGCCCGCTGTAGGCCGTTCTTTACGTGCCAACTCCGTTACAATCGGATGATTTATAAACCCATCGCTGGCATTAATGTGTACAACCTTAATTCCAATTTTGACCATATTTTAACTATTTTTGTTAGTGAATACGTCATCCCACTATCAAAATCTCGAATGGAGTAGGAAATTAAAACCTAATCAACCCATAAACAAAGTATGTGCGACGTTATTCTTAAGCCACATTGCCACATTTCGGTTGTTTCTACAAGCACTGCATACGACTAAACCCGGGAAATAGCTTTAGAGTAATATCATGGCATCCGATTGAGTGAATTCAGAATGGTAATAACAGATGACAAAAATACATTGAAATAAATGATAAGTAATGATTAGAGATGAATTTAAATGTGAATAAAACAACAGCTAAACTTTGAATTCAATCGTAATTTGGTTGAACTCTTTCGAAGGAGGTATACTTTTGCCGTGTATTGGAGGTAGGAATTGCCAGTTCCTTTTCCTCCTTAACTAATCCCAACGGGTAAAGGGTGCCTAAAGTTTAACGTGGAATCCAAACCACGGAAGCTTTCTGGCGTACTTCGACATTACGCAGCAATCTGTACCAGAGGTAAAGGTCGGTTATGGGCCTATGAAAATCTTCGCCGAGACAGGAATTCGAACCAGGGATATTTCAATCTGTTTCTTAGCTTCAAAGCATTGAAGTTTAGTGGTCAATCTTTCTGATTTTGTATTATGCCTGTTTCCAGTTTTCAGTGTTTTAGATATATCAAATATTAGTCACTTCAACGTATTGCATCTCTGGCTCTCGTTTTTTTTTTTCATTTTATTTTTTCCATGTAGCTTCCTTATCCCTGTTCTGGAGTTCCTCTCTCGTATAAGCTGTGTTTTGTTTGATAAACCTTGATTTCATTTATGGAGTGAATAAGTAACTCAGCACTTGCCTAGACCACCGTTTCACAAATTTTCCATTCCTATGAACTGGATATTTTTAGGATTCTTCATTGGTGACCCAGTAAAATCTTATCGCATATTTTGAGATGCTTAGATTAAATAAAACATAATTTGCATGTCAATTTAATTATAAAAGAATTTAATAATTACTGAGCGGTCTGGTAGCTCAGTGGTTAAGGCATTTGCTTTCAAAACGTTCGCTGCTCCGGCCCCGGTTTCGAATCCATCTAGTGCAGGAATTTTGAGAGTTGTGTTTGATCATATGATCCGTGGTTCGGATTCCACGTTAAACTGTAGGTCCCAGAGGAAAGGAACTAGCCGTGTGCCTCCTTCGCGTTATGGACAAGTTGATAATTACTGCAATATAAGTCTTATATGTAATTATTATAAAATAATTGTAAAAATGAAATAAGATCAAATTAATGATTGAGAAGTGTAAAGCTATTTGTTGTAAGCGAAAAATTTCAAGCTATAAGATAAGGAATGATAACATAAATCTCAGATCCGGCTGAACTTCTAATCTATTTCCATGATTATTTTTTGGAAAACCAGTAATGAAAATCTGGTTTCACACTTACTCCGGACGACTACAACAGCCAAACTACTCCAGTAGTGTTCTCTCATAAACGTGTTTGAGTGATGTTTCTTCAGACAGTTCAATTATAGATTTCATACCTGCTGCCAGACAATTCTGTTTTGTACTCTACGTTAATGTTGACGGTTTGCCTTGCCCATTCTATGTCACTGTTGATAGGAGAAAATATTGCTTCAGAATGTCTCCAGAAAATATTCCTTGGGCTATTCCGAGGTGAAGGCGAGGAGTGCTCATAGTTTTCTCATGACTCGGCACCGCGTCCCGACTCACCATTCGGGAAACGCAGGCTAAAATTATTATGGAAAACATAAAAACACGGTCGGCTCATTAAGTACAAGGTTTGAGTCAGGGCCCGTTATACTTCACGAAGTCAATCATGACGGCGCTTTAACGGGGATGGACACACAGTTGGGTTACCTGGAGATAGTCACCCGTATGTGATACGGTGGAATTGTGTACCTAAAACATGGGCACCTAAAACAAGGGCACCGGTGCGACTTTTTTTTTTTTTAGCTCTGCCAAGTTGCTGGTAGGGGCTACCCTGAGTTGAGCTTGGGAGCCCCTGGGCTGCGTTTGGGGGCCCATAAGCAGTAGCGTATCTAGGTTTACAAGGCCCTCAGAGCTAAATAAAGATGTCGCCCATTTGCCCTTGTACTTTATAACCTATATACAGCCGATATACCAGCTCCAACTACAGTCCGTACCACCCTGTACGCAGATGATACGGCTTTTTCACGCTACATAGGTGTAAAGCTACTGCCATCCGCCGACTACAACAGGTTCTACAGCAAACTGAAGCCTGGGCCCGAAGGTGGAGAATCACCCTCAACACTGGAAAAACCCAAGCCATCATGCTGACAAGGTGCCTGGGGAAGCGGGATCGCCAGAAAAATCGCACCAAGAAGTTGCACCTAAATGGAGAAGATATCGAGTGGTCTGCCACTGTCAAATACCTCGGTGTCACTATGGACTCCCGGTTAACCTGGAAAAGCCAAATCGAGGACATTCGACGAAAAGTCGTAGCTAGGCTCAAAGAACTGTACCCGATCCTCAATCGGGACAGCTCATTAACAGCCAGTACCGGAGTCAGGTATGTATTGCAGTCTAGTTCGCCCCGGTAATTGAACAGCGTGCCCGGTGTGGGGCTACGTATCAAAAACCAGGTTGGACAGACTGAAAACAATGCAAAACAGAGCACTTCGGTGGGCACTACATGTCCCGAACCGGTTCCCAACAGCCGACCTGCACGAAGCCGCAGGTGTCCCGCTGCTCCAAGGAAGAATATTGGCGATTGCCAAATACTTCAGAGCTGCAAGAACGTCCACAAGTCCACTAATTGCAAATCTCGGACAGTATAACAATGCACATGACAAACACGAAAGGCCATTGCCCATCCTAACAAGAAATTAAAACAATGAAAGAGTAAAATTAAAGACATACCAATAACAAAAGTCACCAACCTGAAAGTCTGAAGGAAATGTCCAGTGACAAAAACTTCACCTAAACTGCTTGAAATATAAAAGCAGAAATTGTTATCGGGCGCGCTGATTTTTAAATAGTTTCTCGCAGTCTAAATGCAAATTTTAGAGTACAAATAACTAACTCGCAGAGCAACAGTGATACATCCTGAGAATTAAACGTATGGCAATTATGGTTACGTGAAATATCGATATGTGTGTGTTCGTATTGTTGATTGTGTGAGATAATTGTAGTGAATCTCGCGTATCAGACATTCAATAGGAAAGTGCCTGGAATTCAACTAGCACACGATTCTGACATTTGGCGTGTCAGACTGCCACTGTCTTCACTCGGCACCTCTCGACTTTGCTGCTCTCCTGGTGTTCGCCTCGCCACGTAACTGCTACTCTACCTCATCGCCTGAGTCTGTTTTCCTGTTGCGGCGTCTCCGCCGTACAGGGCTGCTCGGCCCACTCTAAATCTGCTTGACGTCATGATGGACAACCGAGACGGACAACTCGACTTCCCAGGACAACCGCAACTCTGCAGCCGACCTCCAGCTGCCCTCTTCGTCACCATCAGCAACAGCAGTTACCATTGGTATGCATAAACTCCCACCTACTATTACTAAACCTTCATTTAGCAAAATACTAACAATCCCTGACTATAGAAGCAAACCATACCCTACCATCAAACCCCAAAACCCTCAGACATCCACAACCGCTGACGAACGCCATGTCCAAATGACTATCTTCATTTGCTGGGGCCCGGACACCACTACCGACAACTCCAACATCCTATCTAATCAATCTCCAGCAATCCATAGCTTCCTCCTAAAAACTATGAAACCAGATTTCACACATCCAAAACCTTAGCATGCCAAATTAGGAAATACCTACCAAATTCAAATATCTCCCAAATCATTCCGACCAGAGAAGGTATGATCATCAAAACCCCTGATCCAAACCTACGGACGACCTTAATAATTAAAGTAGGCCCAACAATTTTCGGCGATAACGCTACCATCATATCGCTTAACCAAAAACCTAACAATCAACCTCAACCACCACGACTGCCTAAAACCTTGACGGTAGTAATCAGGGGAGTTGATCCCACAATCCCCGATTCTGTAATAGAGGAAGAACTATCAATTAGGAAAGCATTAAGAATCAGGAACAATAATGGACCTACCTACATGGTAAGAGTTTTTACAGAATTTCCCAACACAGTTGACTTTCTATTATCCAATGGGGCAACCATCTATTATCAACGTCACCGTGTGGAACCACCCAAGACCGTACCACCTCAGCCAATACGTTGCCAAAAATGCTTAAAATACAATGACCACAATACACAAGATTCCCGGAATGATCCTATATGCCCACACTGCAAGGCCAACCACCCCCATAAAGATTGCCCCAATCTACAAACTCCTCCAATCTGCAATACCTGCAATCAGAACAATCCTGCATATTCGCTTAAATGTAAAGCAAAACCACCTGCGGAGACACCAGAGTTAACTGTTCCAATCCGACCTATAGACCCACCTACTCCACCATCAAACTCTATCCGCCCACCACCTTCAGTTGAAGATATCATCCGCTTCACTACTGTAGTTCTGCAAAACATCCATCCTTTCAACCGTCAACATACCCTACAACAAATAATACTTGCCGCCCGTAACATTTTCCACATAAATGTAACAGCTATGTATTCCAAAAACAGTGCACATTTCTACTTCCAACCTATCGAAACTCTCGTATAAACCACACACACCCAACACACACACACACACACAGAATGGACACTAACACATACAATATTGTATTCAACAACATCCGCTCACTAAACACTAACAAAATACTCTTCCAGAACCTCCCACAGACACACTATGTCTCCGCTTTTACTTTAAATGAAACTTTCCTCCAACCGACTCACCATATCCGGCACACCCCTTTTGAAATAGCCCTAACAGATAACCCTCTACCAATTGCTCGAGGCGGTGTAGCCATCGGCTATCACCGCAACATCCCGGCAAAAATACGTCCACCTCTAAACATCAGAAATGAGCATGTATTGGTCACAGTCTTCCTCCCATATCTGACAGTCACCCTTGTTACTATCTACATTCGTCCAATTTAACCCTTCCCCTTTAACTTCCTACAGTATATAGATAACACATTTAGTAATTACATAATAATGGCCGACCTCAATATCCACTCCCGATCAGACTATGAAAAAAGAACTCTACTTGACAACCGCGACGCTTTACGCGGACAAGACATTGACATACCAGAGCCGACACGACCAGCTACTAATACAACACCAGACATAATCATAGCATCCCCTTTTCTCCTTAGGCGCACCAGTCTCATAGTGCTCGATCCTATCGGTAGCGATAATCTACCAGTGCTCATCAAAGTAGCATACCATACTCGACAACTCAGAAATCATATCGACCCATCACAAATCCGCAAAATTCGAGATTATAACAGAACAAATTGGACTGAATACAGACGACATATAGACAATGCTATGAAAAATTTCCATCCCTACTTCCGACATGCCGATGATGTAAACAATACAGCAGACTTCCTCCATGACACGCTAACTTCCGCAATTGAAACGCAAATTCCAAGAAAATTCGCAAATCCTCATATGCCGGCTCTCCCTCCCCATGCAGACCTGCTCCTCAAAGAATCCCGCAGCCTCTACCGAACGTTTCTAGCCACGCGTGACCGGGATGCACTCACCCGACACACGCAGCTACAGCGACAAGTACGCAAGTATCTCACTGCCAAAAAAAGACTCACCTGGCGAATGACTTGCGACAGAGTCAACTCAACCATGACCACCAACTCGGGACAGTACTGGAATGCTTTCAACATACTAACTGGAACAAAAACTGCAGTTTACTACCCTATCATCCACAACAACCGCTCCATTCCCGACGATGAATCAAAAGCCAACCTGTTCGCAACCCACCTTGAGCTAACTTTTTCCTGCCCTCTTTAATCACACTTCAACTACGAAATGACTGCTGACGTACATGAACGAACCGACACCAACTTACAACCTCATATGCCCGACATTCAGTATTATGAGACCACGCCACGACATGATCTAAATTCACCGTTAACAACCGAAGATATCCGACAGGCACTAAAAAAGAAACGAAACACTGCTCCCGGTCACGACGCTATTACCTACCGCCACCTAAAAGAATGCCCCCTCTCCTTCCTACAAATCCTATCTCTCCTCTATACCGCAATCTTATATACATAAGTACAGATGTTTGGTCCACCGACCGGGTTGGAGTGTATGCAGCACCTGAGCCGAAGCCCTCATCCGCCACTCCGACCACACCGTGCTATCAAACTACTTCACTACGCCCCCGCCGCGGAATTGGAACTCTTACGAATCACCCGCCATTACAGCGAGGACGGTGAGACAAGGCGCTTTCGCCACCCTCTTATAGGGTGCCCACGGGGAAGCGCGCGGAGCTAGCGCCCGCCACGAACCAGGCCGAAGACCCTTCAAAAACCTGGCCGTATAGCTGAGGCCTCACTGTGAAATCATCCGCTAAGCCCCCGACCCCACCCTAAACCCGCAGGGCAGGCGGAAGCCGTAGCTACCGGGAGCCGCGAAAGAAAACCCTCCTGCGCGTTCCACCACGCCAGCAGACCGAACATGTCGTCCCTGAATACGCGGCTTCCCACACGAGGTGGCTGCCAAAAGATGGCACCTGCACTGCGCAGGCTCCCACGCCCCAATCAGCTTCACAGAAAACCGTCGTAGCGCACGATCCCGCTCCAGAGACCCTAGAGTCCCTACAGCGTTCACAGGGTGTATGTTGCCCCCACCCTTGGCAAGCCAATACGCTACTGGTTCACACTATATAGTGAACCTACTATGGCAACATAGAGACATGCTCCCACCAGCAGGGTAGCAGCCCTGAGGCCCCGGGGCTGACCCCGGAGGCAACAGCAGCAACCAGGGGCAGCCCCCAGGACCGTGGTACTGGCCCCTTCATTCGACTCCGGGGAATATGCGACGCTGACAGCAGGGGTGCACTAAACCCCTGGGGTACTTGGACTTCGTTCACCAGGACACCCCCAACACCGGAGCAGTCAGGGCAAGGTTGCTCGTTGCACTTGAGCTGCGGCCAACACCGTAGTGCGCCTATTTACAGCTTGACTACCCACAAGCCTTCCGTCCAGCAGGGGGCGCGACACCTCCTGAACCCCCAGCCTCAAGCCGGGGGCGACGGGACTGTGGACACCAGGCATAAGTCCCGGAGGCGGCGGAGGCGGTCCGGATCCGCCCCCTTCAACCGCCCCCTACAAGGACCCAATTCCGATGCCCAGCAGTATCCCCTCTCTTGGTAGACGCAACAGGTACAAGACCAAGACTAGCGGTATTCAAAGCTTGTCAATCATCACTATTCAGAGTAGAGTTTATTACAACACCACCAACTCAATCAACCCACAGCACTCTCACCAGAGAGAGAAAAAATGTTCCCCCGATTGCCCTGACTTGCACCAACGGAAACAAGCAAGACAATCGGGGGGGCTCGGGACCCCCGGGTGCGCCAGACTCGTCATCCAGGTCTCCCCGAAGGGAGGCCCAGACCCCTGGGGGACGCAATCTTATATACAGGCATATATCCGGAAAAATTGAAAATATCAAAAATACTGTTATTTCCTAAAGCTAACAAACCCAAATCTGAACCCTCCTCGTACCATCCTATTAGCCTCACATCTGTATTCAGCAAAGTCTTTGAAACAATTCTAACTCGCCGCATCCACCAACATCTGCAACAATTCCTTCCACTAAGACCCACCAAAGCCGGTTTCCCACCAAACTACTCTGTAGACGACCACCTGACACAACTATTGACAAATCAACTAAACAAAAAGAAATCAGCCATCCTCATCTCTTTAGACGTGGAGAAAGCCTTTGACAAAGTATGGCATGCAGGAATATTATTTAAACTACAGTTATACGCGTTACCGATATCTTACGTCCGCCTTATTGCATCCTTCCTTACTAACCGTCAAGCCTACATAATTAATAACTCCCGTTCCAGGTACTTTACTCCAAATGCTGGTGTGCCTCAAGGTTCCGTCCTCTCCCCACTCCTTTTCCTATTGTACACAGCTGATATTCCCCAACCACTCTCTCCTATATACCTCTTACAATTCGCCGACGATACCGCCTACTCACGTGCTGCAATAACCTTCAACAATCCGCCAAAGCATTATAAAAATACTTAGACAGCTTTATAGAATGGTGTAACAAATGGAGACTGACAATCAATCCACAAAAGACGCAAGCAATAATTTTTGGACGAACTACAAGACGATTTAGACAACATGACTTTAACATTACAATCTACGACAAACATATCAATCTCACAAAAACAGTCAAATATCTGGGATTGACGCTAGACCGCCAACTGGCTTGGACTGCCCACATAAAGACGATCAAAGACAAAGCTAGAACACGCCTTAACTTGATAAAAAGACGGACAGGACATAGGTGGGGTCTAAACGCCGAGACTGTACTCCATACGTATAAAACATTAGTAAGACCTATTTTAACATATGCTAACACCGCTTGGTTATCCGCATGCCCAGCCCATTACAAAGCACTGCAAATAATAGAACGCCATGCACTCCGCCTCGCTTACAGAATCCGCCTACCCTTTCCAAACCATACCCTGTACGATAAAATATCCTTTCCGCACCTCCTCCTCTTTCTCGAACTCGTCAGAATATCCTTCACAGTACGCAGAAACAACACACACAACCCACTCTCCACTTCACATATCGAAACTCCAGACGCACTAAAATCATATCACAAATATATACCAGCAGCTCTCCACCTCTACGCACTACACACATTAAACAATAGAAACTTCAATAGCCTCCCTATACCCAAACAACACATCGCCCAGATATATACCCTTCATTTCAATCTTAACTGTCAGTCACAGAAGTAAATGAAATACCAGAATTAATAAAATCTATTAAGGAACAATCCGGCAATCTTAAAACTGTGTTCAAAAAGTTATAAAAGTAAAATAAAATTGTAAAACATTATAAAAGCTATATATTAAAATATGTATTGTAACATATACAAAGTATGCTGTAAACCTTTGTAAGAAGGATAAATTATAACAAATTGACCATACTTGTAATAAAAATGTAGGCTGAAGAGCGGGCGTCACCCGCTGCCAGCCCATCCCCATGTGTGGGGAAATGAAATAACAAATAAATAAATAAAAAAAAAACAACAGTGATATATGAGTGAGATAGAAAATGGTTAAAGTCTTTTTATTTTTTAAAAAATTAAATCAATTAAGTCACGAACCCTTTCTTTTGAGATTAACTCAGACCGTTTATTCAGAATGCATGTGTAGGCATCATTGTTTAAATTCGTAGAGTCGTGTGTGCGAATGTGTGATTGCTATAAATAGGTATTGTTGACGAAGGTGACAAAAAAATTACGCGTGCCGAAGTTGAATAATTCGGTACTGCTACGCGATTGCTGGCAGTGAATTAAGCTGGGTCACCCATCAGTGAGTGCCCAGTGGGATCGGACGGATGGGTGACGAGGAAAGCGCGCGCTTTGCCGGGAGATGTGGCAAGTACCACGACCCGGCAAACGGATAAGGATTTGGAAATGGATGAAGACGCTACACCAGCCACTGTGTTCAATATTCAGCGTATACACGGTGACGTGTACTCGTTGAGCAAAGACAATGCCGAGAAAGCGTCCCACTATTCCACCAGAGGGGATACAATAAACAACCACATGCCGTTACTACAGGAAGGAGGCGGTGCGCAGATCTACTGGAGTCATCCTGTCAGTGACGAAACTTAGAATAGCAAAGAAACCAAATAAAGCTAAGGTACAAAAGAGGAATACAATTGAAGCTTCTGACAATTCCACAGCCTCGCTCTCTGGGCGTAATGGAGTCAGAGGGTGTCGTTCAGCTACCCAAAATTGGCAGCCAGACAAGGATGGCCTCATAAAGCCGAAGAAGACCGGCAATTGAGAAGGTAAATCGTTTCAAAGCCTTGACAGTTGACGATCCGCCGCGAATGGAGCCGAGATTAGACTCCTTCCCACCTAACTGCAAGACCCTTTATGATCGGGTGGCAGCTGTCATCAAGAGTCCATTCGCTGCTAAAACAGCAGGTGGTAACAAAATCAAATTCAGCACGTTTATTGCCTTAGACTTTGTAGCCGTCACTTCTCTCCTTCAACAGTGCAATATCCCGTAGTACAATTTCCCGACCGTAGCGGTGAAGCTATTGAAAGTAGTGTTTCGTGGCATTCCTAGGACTTTGCCAACAGAGACATTGAAAGAAGAGCTGACGGAAATGGGCTACGACGTGAGGGCAGTGGCTCGACTTCGTCATACGAGAAAATACCTTTTTTCCTAGTTATGATGCCAGACCTGCCCGGAAATCGCACAATATTTGAGGCTGACAAGCTCTGCCACTTCAGAGTATCGACAGAGAAATTGTTATCGTCGAATGGACCACAGTAGTGTTTCAACCGTCTGTTTGGCAATGTGGAACGTCATTGTAAAATGCTTCCCGTGTGCGGCGCAACACGACACAAACGGATGCCACACGCAGAAGGGCCGTGATCCACCAATCTGCGGAAACGGCCCACACTGTGGGCACCATCAACGGAGAGCAACATGCTGTACTCCCCGCTTATTCCACGTTTCTCTGATGTCCCTGTTGTAGCGAAGGGCCCTGTTCCACCTATCATGGAATGCTACCGTAGGAACTACTGCACCTTGCTGGTCCAACTTCAACGCCTCACCATGCTGCCTCTGATAGCTTGGCCAGAACACCAAGCCATCAAGATTCTCCTGTCCTGTCCTGACGACTTTGAGGCAGTTACTCGATTTCTTCAAGAAGGGTCGATTGATCACGGCTAAGTGTTGCCACACCATTAAAAGCACATGACAGACGTTCATATGAAGAAGACAGCAGCAAGACCTCCTGCCAGGAAGCTGATCCAATGTTTCAAGTGCCAAAGTTTTTGGCACTATGCCAGCGACTGCACCAATAAAGTTAGGCGTGTCAGCTGTGGAGGATGTAACTACCTTGCTGACTGTAAGCAGCGTCGTGAGGAAGCGATCTGCTGTAACTGCGGGGCTAAACACGCTGCTTCTTGCCGAGGATGCAGTTCATGGAAGCAGGAAAGTCGCAAGAACATAACACATCCACGAAATAGGCTGCCTACGCAGTCTGCAACGTGTCTTCAACACAACAGCGCTACTTCACCATCCACTCGCCCCAGACTGCGGCAAGTAACACTGATCGCCTCAGAAGTAAAATGAGGAGCGCCCAACAAAAAACCATGACCAACCGGAGACTTCAAGTAGCGAACTGGGCACCTGCTGCTGCGCTCACTCCTGTGCCCAACAAGTCGTCGACTGTCGGGAAGACAAGCTCGAGAAACTAATTGTCCTCCTAAC
This sequence comes from Vandiemenella viatica, assembly GCA_031002005.1. Taxonomy (NCBI): domain Eukaryota; kingdom Metazoa; phylum Arthropoda; class Insecta; order Orthoptera; family Morabidae; genus Vandiemenella; species Vandiemenella viatica. Next base: position 358,066,625 of record CM061920.1, read on the forward strand.
GAAACTCGTCCACCATCTGGCAACATTAGATCCAGCCTCAGCAGTTACATTGTAGCTGTCGAACGCTCATGGAGACACCTCTCAACATCACGAATAATCTAGATAAAGAAGACATACCGCAACATCAAGGTTTAAAACAAGATAAATGCCAACCAAAAAGATACACCAAACGAGAAGCTATGACAACTCAACTGCTCTTGGAGTAAATGTCGCAGGGCAAAAACTCCGCAGTATGCTTCCAATGAATAAATGGTGAATGGCACCACGGACGGGCCGCGGCAACCGCGTGCCAGTTGGAAAGGCTATTCACCCTATTATCGAGCCCGCGATCGTCAAATAAGAGTGGTGACAGAGGTACCTCAGAGGCGTGTACAACGAAAAAAGTCAAGAGTTCAGTGAACTATCAAATTATGACTGAACGAAATCTAATCCACAGAAAATGAAGAAAATGAAAAAGCAGAATGGCAAGAAACTGGCACCTTCCACAGTGCAACCAGAATTATACTTTGCCGAGATAACCAAAGACGTGATTGATAATTCGCCGCCCAATCAACCACAGCACCAAGACACTTCGGCGCAGCCGATGAAGCACGGCCCAGCTGCAAAGTCCAAACAACCGGTGACACTGCAGACTGTACCACCAAAGCATTAGAAAATACAAGGTATACCACACCAGCAACCAGAAGAGACAGCAGAGAAGAACGAGACAAATTTCGGGAGACTAGTCAATATACTCAGCATGATGATCATGCTGGATAGAATGTCTTCGGACATCACAGTGCAGTGACGTCGGCGCTTGCCAACGCCACTGTAACCCAACAATCACAACCATGAATAGGAGGCCACACATTCATAGCCTCACTTTCTGAGTGTGGAAGTCCAACACCATTCATGGACAACTGCTTGAGTTTCGACAATTTCTGCGGGATGAAGATGTGAAAAAATGCCTCGTCAACGAAGCCGAGCCTGCAGGAAGCAGAACCAAACTCCTGCTGCTACCGGAAAGACCGACTGACGGCCGGTGGGGGTGTTGTGCTGTATATAAAAAGCAATATTCCCAACTGTGTATTCTTTCTTCCTCCACTTCAGCAGGTAGATGCTGACGCGGTTCAGGTAAAAACCGTAGCAGCCTACCGACCTCCACGCAGAATGCTTGACGATGCCGATATCACCGCCCTTATCACACTTCCTAGTGAAATCCTCATTGGTAGAGATCCTAATGTGAAGAATCAGGATTGGCCTTGCAGAATTGCTAATCCGGTTTGATACCACCTAAGATGCCTAGCCCACCGCCAGGACTTTTGCGTAGGGGCACCTGATGAACCAACGGATCATCCTGCCAATGAAGCCGGCCTAATGTTCTTGACATTGTTGTAACAAAGGCAATCACAGGGTTTGCCTCGGCAACAACCCTTAACAGACAATCTTTGGCCACTCTCCTGAGCTATTTGAGGTCGACGTTGGGGAGTGGCAGCCAAAGAGTCAACCAATTGCTGACTACAAGCGGACCGGTTTAGGGAAGTCGTAGCAACCGAACTTGAAAGGCAAACAATGGACGGGAATGTAGAGGTGGCTCTAAGATTCACCAACACTGTAAACAAAGCTGCAAAAGTCGCCACACCACTGGTTCAACCACGGATGGAGCGTTTCTGCCAGCTTCCACCGCATCTCCTTGAGCAGATCAGAAATAAAAATCTGATCGCCAAGTAGTGGAAACTAACGAGGAACCGTTCCCCTCGCCGCCTCCTTAATCAACTGCAGCGAGGCTGAAGGCAGCATTGATAGAACACAGAAATCGTTAGTGGTCCGTACGTGTTGCATTGCGACCAAACGATTGCAGCATGTAGAACTGAACTAGAATCCTCAATCGCCGGAGGAAGCTGATAACCCCACTCCACGGCAAAAGCCGTCTTGTATTTCTACCAGAAGACAAGACTAACGCGCTCGCCGACTGCTTTGAGAAAAACTTCCATACTGTCGATGACGATGTTGACGTTCGCCACATCAGCGGAGTACGTCGCCGACTGCGACCATTACGTCACCGAGATTGTACCGCAGGAGGTAGCTAGCTACATCGCCGGGTTGAGTCCGTGCAAGGCACGTGGGCACGACACAATGGACAATCGAGCACTCGGAAATCTATCACCAGAATCCATCAACTACGCGCGCTGTTCAATACCATCCTGCGAAAACAGACTTTCCCGAAAGAAAGGAAGCATGCCATTGTGGTCGGTATTCATAAGGATGAGAAAAATTCCAATCGTTCCACAGCATTACCGGCCCATCAGCATGCTTCTTGCTCTCAGCAAAGTTTTCGAGCGAATTCTGCTGTAGCTACATCCAGGCTTCAGGTGTCAAACCCTATCACCAACTTGGGATCTGTAGAGGGCACTCCACGCAGCAGTTTATGGCTGTTGTGGAGACAGCGACTAGAGCCTTCAACGAGCTAAGCTACTGTGGTTTGGTGTTGGTCGATGCCGCCCGTGCATTCGACTCAGTCTGGCATACAGGTCTGCTCTGTAAGTTGTACGAATGTGGCTTGCCTGGACTGGGGAAACTGATCTGCATCTATTTGTCGAGGCGCACCTCCTGCACCAGTGTTAGTGATGCCATGTCAATACGACGACGCATTCGTGCAGCTGTACCACACGGTTCAGTATTGGAGCGTTTTTTTTTTGTACCCTGTACACAGCCGACATCCCAGCACCTGCGCATGTGAAGACGGCTCTTGACGCCAACGATACGACATACTTCACATCCTGCCGATGCAGAGCCATCGCCACGAGACGATTGTAGGAAGCTCTTCAGCAGACGGTATCCTGGCTAGGAGGTGGCGAATAAGTATAAACCCCGCCAAAACGCAAGCGATTATATTGACGCGGCGCCTAGGGGCCACGGACAGCAACTACAACATCCGCAACTTCAGCTCGGAGGTAAACCATCCCCTGGCCACCAACTGCTCACTACCTCGATCATTCGATGGGACACTTGACAGTAAGCTGACATGGCGAGCTCACATCAAGGACATCAGGCAAAGGGTAAGTGCTCGGCTCCATGCTCCCGATACTTAACCGGGAAAGCTCATTGGCACCACATCCAGGAATTGCCATTTATTACTCCTCGATTAGGCCGGTAATTGAATATGCTTGTCCCGTCGGGGACACTGCTAATTGCCACCTGAGAAAGTTTCAAGTGCAGCAAAACATAGTACTGAAGCGGGCACTACATCTGCCCGATCGTTTCCCCACTATCGCAGTCCACGAGGCGTCGGGAACAGCCAGGCTCATCGAAAGATTCCGGCAACATGCTCATAATTCTACAGTGCAGCACATCGCTCTGCCAATCCACTAGTCAGTTGTCTCGGCGAATATGAAATTGCCGCTGACAAAAACAATAGACCATTAGTGCTGATGGAGCGTAAAGAATAATCAACAATACACCAACATGACGACCAACAAAAAATCAAAAGATGCCAAACAAAAAGAAGATCGAGGGAGGAAATGTTTCAGGACAAGAACCGCCAACCGACCAGCATTAAATTGAGACTGGCGAAGATGGTAACAAGCGTGATAAGGATACTTAAGAGTTTCCCTTAAAGGCTTTTGTAAGGCGCGTTTTCCCCTAACGTGAATTCCAATGAAACTAATAGAAAACAAATGAAAAAGTAGATAAAACTGCAAATAGTAGCAGGGCTACAGAACGCCGTTGAAGCAGCGGGGAAAAAAAAAGCGCGAGTGTAATGGTTGTATAAATTATAAATCTTCACCCAAGACAATGTATCATAATTTCATCTATTACAGTCTTTACGATCTTTCATTTCAATGTTATGCCCACTCAGCCTGCTATCTATTTACTACCGTTGAGAACAGGGGAGGTAACCAATGGCCAGAGAGTGGGGTTGACCACATCACATCCCATCCCTTTTACTACCGGAAAGATTGTAACAGGAATACAGTGCTCTACATCCACAAATCGTCCGTGAAGCGGCTGTAGACTCAGGATCCCCGTAACCCTCGCCTTTACTGTTTACGTTGGAATACGGATTACGGATGGATAATGGTTCGATTCTCATTCGTGGAATACTTCGAAATTCGAATTTACATGACTACAGGAAACTATTCTATGAAAGAAAAGTGATGCTTCATTCTGAAAGAGCAAGTTAGATTTCTTATGAGTTTTATGGTAATAATTCTACTCAGCTGTAATATCCTCAAAATTAAACTATCTAGAATGTGTAAATATTTTTGATGGAGTTGTTTGTTACTAAGCTGTTGCGATTGCGTCACGTGTGTTTCTCTTTAATGAGCAGCATAAACAAGTAAAGGTGCGTCTCGAACAATAATTTACCTTAAATTTAACAAGTTAATTACTAAAACTTGAAGTTTCAATCAAAAATATTTTCCCTGGAAAACTGCTGGGAGAGTTCTTCAAACGAAATTATAGTCTGGACATGTTTCCACAAACACATCAAAGAAACGTCTACGTATCTAAATCACTCAATGATTTAATTTAGTTTTTCTTGTTCTCAGAGAAGATATAGACTCCATTTCGCGCCGAATTGTTTTCAGATTAAATTTTCTGAAAATAATATGAGGCTGAGGTATATATATTTATATAAATAATAAAATACATTTTTAGGCACTGCCACACCGGAGTGGGTAAGTGGAATGGGACCGAGTTAGAGACATGGCGCCTAAGTACTGTTTGTTTTTAGGCGGTTTTCGACAGTAATCTAAGCGAATGCTGGGAATTTCCTCAAGCACCGTCTCATAAAACGTATATTACACAAACAAAAGTAAACTAAGTATACACAACAAAAAGTTACACGACAGTCACCCTAACGAGAGGGGAGAGAGAGTGAGTCTTAGTCCGTGCGGATGACTCAAAATTGCATTAGACCTGAAATACCTACTGACAAAGATTTGATCTGAGGAGCATTCCGCATTACTCGTGGCATGGCCGAAATCATCATTTTATTAATAAAAATAAACTGCAGTATGACGTATAATACGAAGCTCCCAGCATGCTACAGTTTTTCAGTCAGTGTTAAACCTTACTACAGATAAATATTCGCACTGTGACCTTCAATAGAACCGGAAACCTCCAAATTACGCTCACTGTGGGAACCATACCAACTTGGTCAGCAGATCGCTGACAAATACAGTAAACTTACGACAAAAAACAAACATTAACTCCGAGAAACAATGTTCTAAATCATTTTTGTCACACCATTTCATTGAAATTAAACTGAAATTTTAAATTTGTACTATCACAAGCAACTGGAATCCAGATCATATCATAAAAGTAATTTTTTACCCAGTCTCCAAGGACGTTGTTAGTTCTCCGCAGAAACTTGACGGGGAAATTTTACTGACTTGTTTTCCTGTTGCCTTCCCCATTTTACCGTATGCTAGTCTCAAGTCCCGTCAAAAATGATAGGTTGAACGGAAAATTCTTTCAAGTCATTTATTCTCAGTTTCGTAATTGTTGTAAAATAACGTCCAATGCAAATTCTCGTGCTTTATGCTGCAGCAAAAGTTTCAGGTGTCGTCCAGGTTGCATTTCAATGCAACCACAAACTCCGCTCATGTTGCCACTAGAAAATCAAAACTTCTGCCAGGCGCGAATTAATGCATTCACTGTACCCCATGTTAGTGACATGCATCTCGATATAAACTTTACCCAAAATCGTCACAAGTTGGTACGCCTTTCTTTTTCGTGAGTCAGGTCGATATCATACCGTTTGAACGACTTGCATAGTTACATGCGGCTAATGTATGCCTTCAGTGAAAGGTAAGAAAATAAATCTTAACAACTTACTATATGCAGATATTAGTTTTAATAATGACCTAGGCCGCATTTATCGCGGTCAATGTGCAACCACTTTCATTCAAACAAATTATTTAAACAAAAAACTTATTACTTATGCCTTCTGCTGTAACATCCAATGCCAGATGCCATTCTGACTAAGGCTAAATTTCAATCTAATCAAAACATCCGCTGGCCCGAAGGTTAAAACATTTATCTTACGTATCTAAGAGTTAAGAATTTATTGAATTAATCTACATTGAACGAATATAAATAAATAAAAAGCAACTAATAATATTAATATTTTAATTTAAACGCAATACATACTTTTCTTTCAGGGTTCTGACAACTCATTTCTTCGCGTATGTTTAACTAAATAGCAATGTTGTTAAATAACGCGCATAACATCTAATATGTAATAACATCTCTGGCCACAGCAAGCAGGATGGCTGCATGGCACGCACAGTGACCGGGATAAGCGTTTTGTTAGTACAGATAAACTGTTATTAACTGCCATAGGAGCATCCACAAACTACGTAGCTTCATTATCCCCCGTGCCCCACGTAGCCTGACGTGACTTTTGCCTCTACAAATCCCCCCCCCCCCTTTACCCTTGGGGAACGTAGCTTTTTATTTTCCGATTCCAGAAGAAATTTTGTACTGTTTTTCCTTGTAAGAATATGGTAAATTACTTATGGAGGTAATAAAATGACTGAATAAATACGCACATGCTGTACCTTATTTTAACTGTGACAAAAGCTACGTGGCTTGGCACGGAACCCCTCCCCTCTGCCGTGTAACCCAGCGTAGCTTTCCACCAAACCCCTTCCTCCCCTAGACCTAGACACGTAGTTTATGGACGCTCCCTAAATGCACAGACAGCTCATATAAAGCAATATAAAGTGTAATGAATGGTTTCTAAGTTGTAAGAGAGTTGGAAAAGTTTGAGAAGATAGAGGGTAAAATCTAGAGCCGGTCAATTCAGGACTATATTTCTGAAGTAACCAGGGTCTCCCCATACTGCGGACAAGTTTGGAAATTCAAAGCAGATGGTTTGCTGCAGTATTGCGATTAGTAACTGTACAACATTACCTCTGCTATCTTACTGAAACGATTTTGGCTCACGTCCTCCCGTCAAACGACAATCACCATCTGGTGCTTTTGTCGTGTTCAACGAAACGAATCTGGGTCTTTCGTTTCTAGTTATACAGATATTTTTAATCGTTAGATACAGAGGAAACCAACAAACGAAAAGTAAATCTACAACAGCAAGGTTTATTCTATTACACGGAGCTGAAGAAACGTGTTCATGGAAATACTGGTAGTATAGGTTCTTAATCACACCTAATACAGACAGATCCTAGTAGGTGAGCCGTAACGCTCGGGCCTGACATTAAGGAAGAAGTGGGTTTAAATCCTCGCAGGACTATACAGGTTTCTGTTTTCCAAGATTCCCAAAACCACACAAAACCTGGATGGCTAAATTCCTTCATATTCCATATCTCCAATCCCTTCCAGCCTCGAATGACATCGATTCATTGAGGTAAAGCCCGAAGTTTGACCTGAGCTCACTATTGCCACAACGTACAAGTTCCTCTGAGAAACAAATTACAATAATCTAGACGACCCGTGCGAAAATTTCGCGATTACAATGAATAGTAAGGTTGAGGTTTGTAGTAGGATGAAAGAAGAACCGCCTCATTTGTTTCAATTTTTTATTTGTTTAGTACAATAGGTACATAAAAAAGTTGACGCCAGTGAAGCAGGTTATTTTATATCTCTGTGATATGTGCTACTGTTTTCTAGCGGCTAGGCTGTGAACTGTCTCATACGCGCGACTTTCACAGTTATTACTGTTGCGCTTTAAGGGTCAAATTCCGAAAAATTTCTGCTTTAAGGAATTATGAGACCAACGCAGAGACCTTAATCTTTAATATCATAGCTCATTTATCTATTTCGTTCAGATATCAAGGGAGATAAATGGGTCATGATAAAAAATAATTTACCGAAATAATGATAATTTTGCCCTTCAAGGGTTGATTTCAGAAGAATTCCTTTTTCAAAATGTTGTGTGAGTGCGGTGGAGACCTTAATCTTTAAAACGATACCTCATTTATCCATATCGGTTTGATATCAAGGAAGATAAAAGGCTTGTGACTCAAAAAGGAGTTGTAGAATTATTGATATTTTGCCCTTTAAAGGTCGAATTAGGAAATAATCCTTTCTTAAAATATTATTTCACTAAAGCAGAGACCTGGATGTCTAAAATAATTTCTCGATTTCGATTAGAAATCAAGGGAGATAAATAGCTAGTGAAAAATAATACGTTGTGGTCACAATGATAATTTTGCCCCTTATTGGTCGAATTCCGGAAAATTCGTTTCTTTAAAATTATACCTCATTTTACTATATGTGTTAAGTATCAAAGTAGATAAATGGCTCGTGACGCAAAAATGCGTTGTAGAAATACTGATACTTTTGCCATTTAAGGGACGAAATCCAAAAAATTCTTTTCTTAAAATATGTTTTGACCATAGAGGAAACCTTAATCTCTGAAATAGTAGATCATTTTTTGGATTTCAATTAGATATCAAGGGTGATAAATAGCTTGTCAAAAAAAAAAAAAAAAAAAAAAAAAAAACCTTTAAGGATATAATGATAGTTTTGCCCTTTAAGGGTCGAATTCAGAAAAATTCCTTTCTTAATATATGATGTAACAAAAGTGGAGATCTTAGTATTTTAAATTATACTTCATTTATTGATTTCCGTTAGGAATGCTGGGAGATAAATATTTTGTAGTGCATTTTTTAAATATTGACATTTCTGCCCTTTAAGGGTTGGGTTCCGAAAAATTCCTTTCTTAAAATATGATGTGATCAAAGTATCGTAAATACAGGGTTACAACAAAAGAATCATTCACTTTCAAAACCCGATTTATTCCAAAGTATTATACTTACAAATATGATTGATATCTCACAGTCACCCTTGTTACGATCTACATTCGTCCAAATGAACCCCTCCCATTTAATTTCCTACAGTATATAGATAACACATTTAGTAATTAAATAATAATGCCCAATCTCAATATCCACTCCCGATCAGACTATGAAAAACGAACTTTACGTGACAACCTCAATGCCTTACGGGGACAAGACATAGCGATACCAGAGCCGACACGACCAGCTACAAATACGACACCCGACATAATCATAGAATCCCCTTCCCTCCTTAGGCGCACCAATCTCATAGTCCTCGATCCTATCGGTAGCGATCATCTACCAGTGCTCATCAAAGTGACATACCATACTCGACAACTCATAAATCTTATCGACCCATCACAAATCCGCAAAATTCAAGATTATAACAGAACAAACTGGACCGAATACAGACGACGCTATAAAAATTTTCCATCCCTACTTCCGACATGCCGATGATGTAAACAATACAGCAGGCTTCCTCCATGACACGCTAACTTCTGCAATTGAAACGCAAATTCCCAGAAAATTCACAAATCCTCATAAACCGGCTCTCCCTCCCCATGCAGTCCTGCTCCTCAAAGAATCCCGCCGCTTCTACCGAACGTTTCTAGACACGCGTGACCGGGATGCACTCACCCGTCACAGGCAGCTACAGTGACAAGCACGCAACTATCTCACTGCCAAAAAAAGTCTCACCTGGCGAATGACTTACGACAGACTCAACTCACCCATGACCACCAACTCGGGACAGTACTGGAATGCTTTCAACAGACTAACTGGAACAAAAACTGCAGTTTCCTACCCTATCATCCACAACAACCGCTCCATTCCCGATGATGAATCAAAAGCCAACCTGTTCGCAACCCACCTTGAGCTAACCTTTTCCTGCCCTCTTGAATCACACTTCAACTACGAGATGACTGCCGACATACATGAACGAACCGACACCAACCTACCACCTCTAGCGCCCGACATTCAGTATTATGAGACCACGCCACGACATGATCTAAATTCACCGTTAACAACCGAAGATATCCAACAGGCACTAAAAAAGAAACGAAACACTGCTCCCGGTCACGACGCTATCACCTACCGCCATCTAAAAGAATGCCCCCTCTCCTTCATACAAATCCTATCTCTACTCTACACCGCAATCTTATATACAGGCATATATCCGGAAAAATTGAAAATATCAAAAATACTGTTATTTCCTAAAGCTAACAAACCCAAATCTGAACCCTCCTCGTACCACCCTATTAGCCTCACATCCGTATTCAGCAAAGTCTTTGAAACAATTCTAACTCGCTGCATCCACCAACATCTGCAACAATTCCTTCCACTACCACCCACCCAAGCCGATTTCCGACCAAACTACTCTGTAGACGACCAGCTTCTCCACCTGACGCAACTATTGACAAATCAACTAAACAAAAAGAAATCAGTCATCCTCATCTCTTTAGACGTGGGGAAAGCCTTTGACAAAGTATTGCACGCAGAACTATTATTTAAACTACAGTTATACGCGTTAGCGATATCTTACGTCCGCCTTATTGCATCCTTCCTTACTAACCGTCAAGCCTACGTCGTCATTAATAACTCCCGTTCCAGGTACTTTACTCCAAATGCTGGTGTGCCTCAAGGTTCCGTCCTCTCTCCACTCCTTTTCCTATTGTACGCAGCTGATATTCCCCAACCACTCTCTCCTATATACCTCTTACAATTCGCCGACGATACCGCCTACCTCGCTTGCTGCAATAACCTTCAACAATCCGCCAAAGCATTACAAAAACATTTAGACAGCTTTATAGAATGGTGTAACAAATCGAGACTGACAATCAATCCACAAAAGACGCAAGCAATAATTTTTGGACGAACTATAAGACGATTTAGACAACATGAGTTTAACATTACAATTTATGGCAAACATATCAATCTCACAAAAATAGTCAAATATCTGGGATTGACGCTAGACCGCCAACTGCCTTGGACTGCCCCCCTAAAGTTGTGAAGTGATAACAACCACTGCAAGGAAACTGTTTAAGCATTAACGAAGAAAATGTAGTAAACTGGAATTAAATTCGAATGAACGTACGTGGGTGAAAATTCAAAAATGATAGAAGGCATCCATGGATACGAGCCGTACTTCAAAAGCGTGAAGAAATCATCCATTTGTCTTGTTCAGTGCCATCAGGAAGATGAGTTACTAGAACAAAGGTAAAAAAAGTGTTATACATGGATTTCAATTAGGTGCAGAGACGAGCACTTAAACGCAGGATTACAGAGGAAGAAGAGGAAGAATTAAAATCCATTTGAGGGTATCGTAGAGTTTCTAACAAAATTCAATCATTAAGGCGCTGTAAGTTTGAGTCCGACGTGCATTAATAATATTAGTTTTAGGCTACGTATCATCCATTAGAGTAGGTTGAAAGAGATGTTACATGCTCATCGAAGCCTACAAATCGCTTAACATTTTTAAATTGTTTTCGAAAGTTATTAAACTTTAATTATACTGATATAGGCCTCTTATTTGTAACAACTATGATCTTTGGGGCCTCTGTAGCTGCGACTTAATGACAAGAAGCGATTTTTCTGAAGGGCCAGGCGCAACAGGTGTCTGTTGGACGTGAGCAGCCTGGACTACGATCAAGGAGATCCACCCAGATGTGAAAAGTACGGGTTCAGCGCCCCGCGGAGCTAATAGATGCAGTCGTCAAGCCTAGGTCCTCTAAGTTATCTCAAACGTCATTCAACGAAACGTTAAAAATAGACCAACAAAACAGGAAGACATCATGCGATAGAGTGCCCTGCCTTCCCGATAGAGATCTCCAGCATTATTACATACTAAAACGTGGAGGATATGAAATAAAAGTGTGAAAGAGAGTTCATAAATCATTTTTATTTATTTATGGCTTTACGCCTCGTCGAGGTAAAGGTCATGAGAGGCGTTATGGGACTGGGGACCAGGAACGGGAAGGAATTCGGCCATTACCTTTTCAAAGAAGCATTCGCCTGGAGTGATTTGGGGAAACCATGGAAAACCAAAATCTGGATGCCCGGACGGGGAGTCGAACCGACGTCCTCCCGAATGCCCATATATCATCTTTCTACATTGTTTATCAGTTACTTTCTTTCTCTCATCATGGCTCATAAACTGATCCTCAGTTAAACTAAATTGGAAAGCAGTTCACTATTCGCTTCGCTTACATGAAAGTAAGGATGTGGTATTACCAGGCCAGAAAACTTCGTCCAAAAATGGCAACGCAAGCAGCATATTAGGTGACCATCACCCCATACAGAAAAATGTAAATTTTGAGATTTTCTGTAGTTTTCATTACGACTAAGAATTGACATCTCCAGCTATGATTGTGGCCGAGACCATTTTTTAGAGTAATATCTGAAACAATGTGATAGATTTTCCGAATATATAACTGGATGATGATAAGTAAGTGCAAGTACGTGACATTCACTCTAGCAAATTGTAATAACATCCAAATAGAATTTTTCGGCACATACTCGTACAATCAAGAGATAACAGTTTGGGGGTTCCAGAGATAACGTTACTTACTTACACATGTCCGAGCTTATTGGGTGAGTGGTAACGCTCAAACTTAGCATTCGGGAGGACGTGGATTCGAATCTCTGTCCGGCAATCCAAATTTCTGTTTTCCCTGGCTTACTGAAATCACTCCAGGTGAATGCCGGGATATTTCCTTCCAAATTCCGTGGAAAAATTCTTTTCCGTTTCTTGCCCACAGTCCTTTCATGTCTTAGTGACCATGAAACCAATGAGGCTGGTGATCTATAATGATTGCTTTTGAATGTGAGTTTCATCGGATGTAAAAGAGCCTAGATGTTTTTATGGGGAGAAGGGATACCGGATTTGTATACCGATTTGCCTTTTTAAAATTTTCCAACACTCATATTGACTGTAAAAGAAGCTGATTTTTTTTTACTAGGAATAGCGCACTTGACTATAGAACACCGTTGTATGTTCAGAATGTTTTCGGGAAGAAGTTTTCTCTGGTCAGCAGCCAATTCTTCGTGATCGCTTTGCTAACCATTTGCCCAGCACAAAACTTCTCCCGACAGGCAGCAAATTATAAATGAGCCCGCACCCTGCCCGGAGGGGAGCAACGGAAACTTCCAAAACCGCTTCCTGCAGCTGCGCTATCCTGCTTCAACAGTCTCAATGCATCCACAAACCTTGAACTAAACATCAAATATAGTGACACTCTCCTAACTTGTCTGGATCTTCTGATGCGGTTTTTCTTTTTACCCTTGCGTCATCATTTTCAGAGCTTTTCCTTAGAACGCTCGTTCCACTTTTATGACTATTTCCCCCAGATTTCTTCCTGAAAAATGGCTGTGTTAAAGCGAACTGAATATAGATTTTAATTGGAGCACACGCTCCGGTGTCAATTTCCCTAAATACCAATCTTCCCCTTTCCTGCACCCACCAACATTTGCCCCCTTACAAATTTTAACTTTAAATTCTTTCAACGTTTTTGGTAAATTATTCATCATTTCCCTTGGTAACATACTCCAATCTTCATCACAACCAACCGTTTAGTCTGTACAGTTTGCTACTTTCAGACAAGTTATACCCTATAACTAAGAAGACATTAATACTGTACAGCTGTTCGTATCAAATGACACCACCAGAAAATGAAGTATGACTACCCTACAGCGTCAAGGAGCACATATTGAACGGGTTGTCAGATCATTATGCAAAAATATATAATATCCGAATAGATTGTTACTTCGAGGAAATGGCAACAAGCCAGTATTTTAGTGAAATATCTGGTAGTCAAATCTATTAGTCTCCGTTGTTATACCCAATTATAGAAGACATTTGGTTACAATGATTATCCTCAGTCTTCAGTATCAAGTTATGCATTTTATACGTCGTTGTGGCATCATTTTAGAAGCATGGATTCCTTACTCTAAGGCACCACAGCTCATCAAGACACCAATTTGGAAAAGGTGTTAAAGTCTCAAATTCTGTATTTGTAAAATATTCCTCAAAATTCTAGTTACACAGTTGAGTACAGCAAGACAATCTGCTACGAGTATATTTAGCGTTAGGATTGTAAATAGACGATACTTTTTTATCCCGCTTGACCCATTGAAATAAACTGCAAGAACGGATAGTGCCTTAACACAACTGCTAAATAATTTCGCTTCTAGAGTGTCAAACATTATGTCTATAAGCGCGATGCTTCTGTAATGGGTTGATCGTATATTATTTGTTTCGTGCTTTACGCGTTATCAACATCGATGTCATTAGAGATGATAGAGAGGAGGAATTTGCTGGCATTCTGATGGAACCATCCCAGCAATCGCCTGGAGTGATTTGGGAATTTTAAGACTCGTCCTCTTGAATGCTATACTCAAATGTTCTCACCCACCCATCAGCCAACAGGCTCTGTTGTTATTCTCTGTACAGGTTTACACAAAAGTTTCGAAGTGACCTAAGAGCACTTCTTCCCTCACTGTAACCAATGCAGGTTACAGAGTCCCGCAGGGGTTATACTAGTCCAAATACAAAGTTAAAAGAGTTATTTCCCTTCTTCCGCGTATTTAATTGTGCGTGAGTAGATGACTGTGATGAACATGTGTGAAGTATACAAGTTATTTATGAGGATACCTGAAGGTAAGGGTGAGAACTGGTGCTGGCCTATTAAGGCACAATGCTTCAGAAGATGTCAAGGGGGAGGGGGTTTGGAAGGGCCTCCTAAGTCTAACAGTACACCCCGCGTGCGAACCACTATAAACAAACTCCATATTACGCACTAGGGATATGTTTTTATTTAGCCCAGGGTTTTGGCACCCAATTTGGTGATTTATAAGAATTGTGCACCACCAACCATACTACCACGCCGACAAGGTCTCGAAGAATGAAAACATATTACACCATCCGGATTCGAACTAGCTAACGGACACTTTTATAATACCTTAGTCTCTTAGTAGAGGAACAAAAGCAACTCAGTTACATATTACAGTATGTAATTGGTCATCCGCAAATCCATCGAATTAGAAGAGACTGAAGATTTTTTAAAGAAAAAAAAGGACAATTTGAAGTATGTATTTTTCACACTGGCACTGTATTTCACAGAATATTTGTTCAGAAAAACTAATAAGAACTAGTTTCTTAGGCCTAAACATGAATGTTGCCCGTGAATACGTTTTCTGTGATTTTTGTCCCGCTGTGCTCCGAGATATCACCTGTCGACACCCATTGATTCTGCCGAGTTCTTTAGTGCTTCTTTGGATTTGGTGCAAGTTTCTTTATCCACGGGTTTTAATAGTTTACACATGTGGTCGCATGATGTGAAATTGTGAAACTGAAAAAAAAAAAAAAAAAAATCTATTAATGGCAACATTGTGGTATTAAACATTTCGCTTCACTGCACCTCATTTCATAATGAAACCGGAGATACACACTATCGACTGACATCTGTTTTACAAAGAACGCACTACACAACAAGTAATGGTTAATATGCACCAAATTTTTCAGCTGCCTGGTTCGTGACCATTATATGCTACTCAGTCTATACTATTGCAATCTGTAAGCGGGATACCTCAGTCTGTTCCTTTGTCCAGGCATCACGCAAAAAGTAGGGAGCCAATTTGGGTGATGTTGAAATCTTACGGTTTAGTTTAAAATCTGTTATATACCTTTAGATGTAACAGGGTAGCGGATCAAGAAGTGGTAATTCGTTCGTACCGAGCACAGATAAGCGCCACAGTTCATACTGTGTCTCAAATAATTAATACCATATAACCACCAAAGATCAGAATACAATGCACACAAACAATCTACCCACTGGAAGCATTTTTTTTTTCGGAATTCGTAACTTTGGTCATATATTTCTTCAGTTTTCTGAATATAATACCATAGAATGCACAGAAAATGTTAATAAAACCAATACATAAAAGGTTAGCACTCCATCAAGCCCAAAGAAATAGCGGAGCTTAATTTAAGGTAAAGTTTACAGTAATACTACATTACAAATGTTTATACTTTCCTACTAGAAACAAAACGAAAGTCGTACTCACTACTGCGCAAGTCAGTTATTGTGTGGGTAAAGCAGCGTGAAAATGGTATATCTAAATAGTGAAACCTCGAGGTTATCAATGGTAGGCGATGAGGAATAACCCAAATATTACGGAAGGGTTGTTTTCGAAGCAACACCTACACTCCCCTCCCACCCCCGAGTTGAACATATAGGCGTATTTGCAAGAATGGATGTACGGTAAATAACTGCTATGAAAGGCTACGAGTAATAAACTTAAGTGAGGGTATTTAGCCAACTAAATCTGATAATTGCAAATAAACGTTACTCGCACTAACTTCATTAAGCTATAAGGCCTTGAGAGAGATTTAAGAAAAAAGGTTTTAGTTCGAAATCTCTTGTAGAGTACTATGAACTGCATTGTGCAAGATTCTGGCCGCTCGTGACTGGTCAACTGGAGGCAGACTCGTGCATAAATCACTTGCGCCTCCAGCCGAGCCAGACTGTAGGCGGCGCGCGGCAGTTATAAGACCATCCGTGGCGGACAGAATCTCTAAGTAAGCCATGTGGAGAAAAGATCTCGTACCACCGAAGAGTCTGTTTAGCATCTCCTATTTGTAGCGTTAAGCCCAAAGTCATACACAGGAAACACAAAACGCCATACTCGTTTACGGTTTGTTGAAAGCTACTTCATTTGTAAGTTAAGACAAGATATTTAGATTTTTTTAAATATTACTACTATTACAATTACTCCGCGATTCACTAAAAGTGTGTGGCGGAGGGTGCATTGCACCTATCCGAAAGGGTAATAGTTTGGAAGGGATATACGGGATATGGCAGGAGGCGCCCATGGGCTATTGAGAGGAACCATCCCAGCATTCGCGTAGAGTGATCTGGGAAAACCATGGAAAACCCAAATCAGGATGGCCTGTGAGCTTTACCGAAAGCTACTCCATTCGAATATTAAATTTACTCGCCCGGTAAATCCTTTCTATTCCATTCACAAATCGCTAGTGGAAAAAATGAATACAGAAAAGAATCGGTTGTGGCTCTGATTTCTCTTATCTTATTTTCACGGTCATTCCGAGATACGAATGTTGCTGGTAGCAACATTTGTTTGCTGTCATTTCGAAATATGTCAGTCTTGAATTTTTCAATTAGCATCTGTCGAGAGCAACGCCTTCGGTGTTCCAGGTCTTCCCAACCTAACTCCTTCAACATCGCACTTACGCTTTCCCTCCAACTATATATACCTGTCACGAATCGGGCGGCTCTTCTTTGGACCTTCTCTAATGCCTCCATTAACCCCTTCTGATGGGGACCCCATACACAACAACAATATTCTAAGTGAGGACGCACTTGTGACTTATATGCAATCAATTAACTTCCGGAGTGTATTGTTTTAAATTACGACCTAGAAATCGGAGCATACGATTTGCTTTCCCAATTACATTCTCGATATGCTCATTCCACGACAAATTATCACGAATTGTTACCCCTAGGTATTTAGCGGAATCTACCGTTCTAAGGACAGTACCTTTAACTGTATATTCAGGGCTAAATGGTGTCACCTTTTTACTTACACGCATGACTTGACACTTTTTACAGTTTAACTGCAACTTCCAGTCTCTACACCACGCAATTATTTTCGTAATGTCTTCTTGTAACAAAGCGCAGTCTTACTGGGTTTTGATTTCACGATTAATAATAGCATCATTGGCAAATAATCTTTTCATCCTCCTTATTATGTCACACAAGTCATTAATGGATATGAGAAACAATAGAGGCCCTATCACGCTTCCCTGGTAAGTGATGAACTCTCACCGTCGAGAACTACACACCGTGTTCTGCCCTTCAGAAAGTCTGCAACCCAGTCGCATAATTGTCTAGATATGCCGTAACCACGAAGTTTCCTAAGTAACCTAGTGTGAGGCATTAAAAATGGTTTTAATGCCGAATTTCCAATCAAACATGGGAGAATTAAGATGGTTCTAGGAAATGTACCAAATGCTACGTAAGAATTGTTATTAGCGACTAATGGCTTTATTGTATTCATCCGCTAAGAACGCACTTCGTGTACAATAAACTGACGAGACTGACTCAGTTATGGTAACTGATGAGCTACTGCCTACACACAACCAATGTTAAATCTCAAAGACACTTTTCCACCCTATCATAACTCAATCCCTTCATCATAACTCTGTTGATTTAGATATAATTGTTTATCCGTTTCAGTTTTAAATTTAAACAGTTAAACTGTTTCCTTAGAGCTCATAGAACATTTTTTAAATATTAATGTTTTAGAGTTGATTTTATCCATTCTTCATATTGTTTATACTATATCGTTCTCCGGCCAGGATCTGAACTGATCTTAAGAACACTTTTATCATATCATATCATTGCATGGCATTTTTGGCCGCGCAGCATTGTGAGACCGTCAGGTGACAGGCTTTCGATTCGCCGCACAATCGACCCCTTGTTGTAGCTAGGGATGGGCATAGTATATCGATATATCGTAATATCGATAAAATAATCTTTTATAAAATAATCAATATTTATTGTCGATTTTTTATCCTTGTTATATTAAAAACCGATAATTTTTGGAGTATCAAGTTTGAGTACCATTTCGATATAGTTTGTATCCAATTTAAATGTTATGGGTCTAATACGACCTGAAAAAGAAGCATCTGGAAAAAGGAGAAGTGTTGACCGATTTTTGCTGTCAGCACAGATGGAACTCGAACTTTGATATATTAGAACGATTTGCCATACTGTCTACACTTGTAGCTAAAATCTTTGCTACAAGATGTCAATCAAATAGAAATACGCCATATATGTTGCAACTTCGCAGCTTAATGTTTATGTAAGACGAGACCTGTTTTTTCTTTCATGGCCCATTAAAAGAAACCCTGAAAAGGTTAGTGGTACAAATTGTGACTGCTAACTTACCCAATCCTATGCCAAATTTGTAACAAGTAATGGCTGAAGCCACTCCCACCATTTTAGAATTCACTGTATAAAAAGGATCTACTCCGAAGAATTCCAGATGGTCTAAATCCTTTAGAAAGAAATTCATTTCTCGGAGCAGTTACCATATTGGATCCTCGGTTCAACCGTATGCACTTTGTTTAATTTAATTTAATTAATTTAATTGCAATGGAGCACAGGCTCCAGTGGCAATTTCCCTACACACCCACCTCTCCCCATCCTGCACCTACCTACATTTGCCCTCTACAAATTTATCTTTAAATTCTTTCAAAGTTATTCAAGTAAATTATTCATCATTTCCCTTGGCAACTCATTCCAATCCCTGACACCCTTGTGCCTAAAATCGAGTGCCAGCTTGTGGACATGGTCATGGTCATCTTTTCCCTTTCATGCACTACTTTTCATACCTATTGCAATATCTTTCCATGCCTCATCGCCAGTATATGCCCTGTACACTCCCATGACCCTCCTCATCCTCCTCCTGTCTTGCAATGAATCCCATTCCAGCTCCTTTAACATATCCGTCACTGATTGCATTCTGCGATAATTTCCAGAAACAAATCTAGCAGCCCTTTTTTGCACCCTCTCCAACTCCTGTATTTGATACGTAAAATGAGGGTCCCATACTACACTACCATATTCGAGCAATGGTCTGACCAAAGTTTTGTAACCCAATTCCTTGACTTCTCTTGTACATCCCCTCATCACTCTCTCCAACAAGTGCAGAACTTTGAAACCTTTTCTTACCACCTGTCTTATGTGTCCTGCCCTGTTAAGTTTGTTATCAAAAGTAATTCCAAAATATTTACATTTCAATTCTTCAGCAAGCAATTCTTTCCCCACCTTATATTCATAATTAACCTTTTGTTTTTTATTTTTGTATCTAATAACCTGACTCTTCTTTGCATTTATCTTCATTCCATGTTTACCAACCCAGTTAGATATCCTGTCCAGATCACCCTGCAACTGTTTACAATCCTCTATCGTTTTGATTCTTTTCTCCAACTTGAGTGTCAAATGCTATATCTAAAATAAGTAATGATATTCGTATAGAACCTACTTTCTACAGAGGTAACATCTGCACCAGTAGCACAAGATATAGCTAACAGAACTTCAATTTGGTTCACACATGAGATAAATTCTTTACGCAAGAGATTCCAAGCTCTGGCTCTGGCTCTGTCACTAATGAGCTTAGCCACTAATAGATAGGAAATCAGACTCAGTAAAGTTTTGGGTGAATTGTCAACGCTTCACGCAGGAGGTTTCTGAAAACGTGCTGAATACCTAGTATGCGAAACCTATTCCGTGTCCGAAAAAGCGGCTTGTGTAGTTAACTTGGCGGCACCGGACAACAGGAGTAGATTGACGGGGTAACACACAAAACCTAGAGTTCTTTTGATATTGATATATATATCAGACAAATCCTGGTTGGAAATTAGTAAAAATTTCTATAATTCCAACAATCTTTAATTTTCAGAATAATCTTAAATATTTTGCCACTTTGGGGATATTTTTAGATAATTCACATTATAGAGCACGCTGTTCCGGAGGTGAAGGTTGGGAGTAAGTGCCTTTTAATATCCCAGCCGAAACCGAGTTTCGAACTGGAGACTTATCGATTTCCAGTCGCCTTAAACACTGAGCCACCAATCCACTCAATACTTTGTAATGTTATACAAACGCCACTTTCTTAAACAAGATCAGATTAAAACCTTCGAAAATTTCAAACAATTCTTAGTCAACATGTCTGTATCGACATCAATTTTAATACTGAATTGTGCCAGTTTCACTTTCACAATTTACTATTCAGAAAAAATTAAAAATATTTGATTCTGTACTGTTATTTCTAAGGCCACTATGGGTCACCTAGAGAGATTTTTTGTTGAAATGACAAATATACAAAGACTTCGTACCCAAATATCCGCGTTTTGCTGATGCATATTCCCTACGTAGCCATTCAGTAAGAAAGTCACTCTTGCACATCATAACGAGAAACAAGATGCTGTTTACTGTGTTAATAAACATTGTTTTTAAAGTCGATAACACATTAGCCATTGAAGATATGTTAAAAAAGAATAAGGAAACATATCTATCGGCTGTGTCCCCGCATCTTCTTTTTTCGAGATAACCCTGCAGTAAACAAACTGAAAGAGCCTGCTAGGTCAACCGTACAGCTTGGTCACACGAGCGTTATGGCTGCGATCATGGTGCAACGAAAAAGTGATATTTTCTTGTATTTATCTAAATTTTAACCAAGTCCACGCGGATAAAAGGATTAAATTCCTATAATGAACTTTATGGACGATTCCCTTATCAATACGTGATAATTTGCTTTGGTCATGATGCAAAGTAGTTACGAGTGTGATTACTAGTTTTATAACATATGTCGTTACGTTACTTTATTACGCTTCTAGTACTTTAGTAATCCGTCGTGATGATGGTGGTCGTTCTACTCGTGAGTCTGGCATTTAAAACGTATTTAATTAGGTTATGCACTCCTCGCATGCTGTTACTATAAACCAATTAGAAAATTCAGGTCGCTTTGCGTCCCATTTATGAGGATATTTAACCCTACAGATCAGCACAGAATTGTAGACGAAAATTTTAAGTTATTTTTCCTTATTGTACATGCTTGACAATGCAAGAAATTAAAATGAATAAACTGGGCTATTGCATATTTATTTGCGACGCACAGAAACAAATTAGTATAGTAACACTTAATCAACCTCTCACTATTGGCGAGTCATTCGGTAAATAATCTAACAGGTAGCTGTAAAGCAGCTGTTGACAGCAGAATAACAAAAACAGGAAGAAAACTGCAATTTCGTTACTTAAAATAGTATCTGCATACTGTGACAATACAATGAAATTCCTTGACTTTTAAAAGTAAAATGTTTGAATGCATAGGTGAATGGTTGTTAATAGTCCACATATATATATAGATTCCGATACTTAAATGGCTCGTGTTTCCTTTCTTCTTTAGTTGTATTTAGAAGCCCAGCATCAAATTAGCTTCAGCCAGGAGTATCGAATGCCACTTCATTGGCTACTTCTGTGTTACATTTAGACCTAATGAAGTTACTGCGTTTCCTTTATTCTTTGGGGCTGGAATTCAGGACACTATCCCGATTTCCGTTTAATATTGTTTCGCTAACTATTCCAAGCTTTCATATCAAGAAATGACTATCTCGAAGTGGCCACTTCTTTTGGAAACGGTTTCTGACATCCAAAATTACGAAGATCCTCGTCTTCAAATATTTTTATTATCTAAGGTCATAGGTATAGGTTGTGATCTGAATGGAATGAGCATATTTATTTGAATATTATCATTACATTGATGTAATAGATATCTCGATTCACATGACTAAAAATTGACACTAGCACAACATTCTGTACATTTTTTTAACAGATATACCACAGTGAACAATGTGTCAGTCGTCTGACAGTCTATCAACTGATTTTTGGAATGCGAATCGATATCTACATAAGAATGTGAAATATTTGTTTGTGGCTACTTCTTATTGTGGTCTATTCCAATTTCCCCAGTGGAGCAATGAATGCTTTTCTTCGAAACTTATCTATAATTAGATCACATCGATTTAAAAAGAATCTTTGAAATTCCACCAGTTTTTATTTTTCTAAATGAAAAATAATAAAAAAAATATCCAGAGTCCTGGAACAAATTCTAAATCTCTTAACTATACGTATGTAGTGCGGATAGACGACACCTTTTATGTAATTCCTCCATCAGAGAGGAATATAAAACTCGGAGGACCAGTCGAAATAGTAGGCCCTCTCCCTTTCTTCACTGAGTACTCACCCCACCACAGCTACACAAATTTATAACACGTAGGTACACTGTCGCACTGGGGGAGTCGAGAACAGTTACATTCCCCCGGTATGTTTCAATAGTCACAGCATCCACCTTCTCCTGTTACATGTTAGGGCACAAACTTAGACTTTCATTTCAGTATTTACAATGATTCTTTGAATCCATGCCCAAAGATTGTTACATTGTCGTTAAATACAGTTAAAAGTGAAAAATGTATCCCGAGGTTTGTCCCTCATGTATCAAACACAACTTATCCGTTCTCGTCTATAAATCAATACCTGCTAGAATGGCATCAAATGTCTATGAAACAGAATATAATTACTGTTGAAATTGAAAAATAATTAGAATAAAATTATCCTGGAAAGCAACCGGACAGAAGATGGCCTGCACAACTAAGCACGTTTAATCTTATTTGTTTTCCAGATTGTGAGGTACATAGTTCTTACCGTAAATTTTTGTTGTGTTGAAAATATATTTGAAATGTAGTGAGGTAATAAAGGATATATACATTTTAACTCTGATAATTTAGTTTAAGGGTCAAAGACGCCAGTAAAAATAGTACAGAGCATCTTTGAAAAACAGATTAACAGAAGAGACGAAAAGGAAAAATGGTTTTGATGAAAGTATGAAGGGACAATGTATTAAATGAAAGTAGGATTTTCGAAGAAGAATCTATGAAGTTGTATTTTGACAAGTACTGTGTATATGTTAAATGTAAAGTATACAGCCAGAGGGAGTAATAAAATAGAATAAATATATGGTTTGTAAAACATTGTGTGATAATAGGAATGAACGTATCATCAAAATAACCGAAGATAAGTATTGATTGTATATTATCTTGTTAATATAAATTACATAAATAAATTGTATGCTTAGTGATCTAAGGAAACTAAACGAATTATTCCAGAAAGTAAATAAATGATTGAAAATTTCAGTGAGATTGAAGTCAAGATTTTTCAGATGTTAAGGTATCGGATATTTTAAGACAGGAAGAAGCAATTTGAATAACGATAAATATCTGGTAAGTATATAGAAGGGTGAAAGTAAAATAAAAAAATACTGTCACGTACAATAAGTACTCCGAAAGGAAGGGATTTGAGAAAATAGTGCGACGCACCAGCAGGATTAACACCTCACAAGATCAATAATTTTCAGCCACTCTTACCGGTTTTGAAAGAATTAAAAAAAAAAAAATCACTTGATTTGATGTTCAATGAATTGTAAGCATAAGAATAAGAACAAATATTTTCGATTTCAAACTACCCAAATTAGAAATATCTTGGGTAAACGTAATTCATTACCCTATGCATAAATCAAACGGAAAAATTACGGGGAATTAATTAATAAAACAAAATCTTTGTAAGAATGATCAACTTTGAAATATATCCCGTCGTGTGGAATACCTGGATAGGTTCCTTCTGTAAAGCAACCCTATGCTACTGTTTCTTATTTGCGAAGTTGGCGATATGTCCCATGGCAAATGACAATAGTCTAATCATAAGTTTTAAACTCTGCTACGTTACCAAAAGCATGAGAGGGGGTTAATTATTGGCAACCATGCAAATGTTAACATACTTTGATTTGAATATAAAGTTCTGGCCGTTACAATGATTCGGAAATGACATTGATTTGTTGTTGAAATGGGTAAATGGCTACATCAGATATGAAGTGATGTTTAGTAGTGTAACGAACGCGTCTTGTGACCGCTAGTTACATTAATAAACTATATGTTTATTATTTAAAATGTGGAATATTTTAGTGGGCGTTTGGGCGCAGTGTACATTGTACAAGTGTGGAGCGGCAGATCTGAGGAATGCCAGCAGGCCGGTTCCTAGAATTAGCGAGGGGAGAATAGTGAGTGCCTAATGGAGGGGAGATTTGTGCTTGCCAGGTAGACAAACAGGGTGATCGGCGAGAGTTTTCTGTTTTGCATGTGGCACGACGAACGAGGGAAGAGATATTCGATGCCGGACAGCCAGCACGTTCAGACGATGTGATTTCTGGACTGTCTATTCGTGAGTGGGACTGTTGCTGCTGCCTGGATCCGGACACCCGCTATTTTGTTTGAGCAGATGAGCTCAGGCAAAGGACGACATCTGAGGAACTGTGCTACACTGGTCCATAGCAGAGAAGACCGTCATCCAATGTGTGGCGGCAGACATTTACATTCGGTAATTATACATCGCCAATGAAGGACACTGTGCTAGCTAGACTTTCAAGTTCATAGCATTGCCCAGCTACGACCCTGCAGATAAGAACTCTCATAGCCCGGAGCAAACATTTCATTCAGAAGTGAATAGTCAAAATGTTGAATTTGTTTACTGTTTCATTTTGTGTATTTTATATAAAATACCCTGGCGCCCGCAAAAGGACAATTGATTAAATTTAACTAATTTTGTTATATATGTCATGTGATTAATCGAAATAAAACCATTTGTGATTTCTCGTATAAAGTATTCACGCAAGTTCTACCTTTCATGATAATAAAATAAAATAATAAAATTAATTATAATTTTAAATCAGGTAATGAGGTCAGAACGTTACAATGGCGACCAAGTGGGGCTTTTCGATTATTAATTGCAAAAATTAATTATGCTATGAACGAAAGACAGCACTATGTCCTTGGCAACTTTCTTATTTTGTAGATAGAAAGTAATTTGTGTTAGTTTCCGTAGTTAATGCATGTATAAATTGATGTGTTTGTTGATCTTAGATGGAAGTTGGTTTTGCAATAAGATCAGATAAATTTATTTTGTGTGCATATTGCGTGTGTTAAATCATAATTATCTTGTGTGACATGGGAATGTGCAATGGGTTTTGTCCAAACGCACTCAAATTCTGTTGTATTACGGCGTTGATAATTGTTGTGATGCTTTCTTTATGGCAATTGCAATTAGTTGTCGAACTATTTGTGTGGATTTCGAGCCATGTGTCCAGGGTAACGATATCCTTTCATATTTAAACCATTTTTCCGCGAAGGTAATTGATGAGTAAATTCTTCTCGTAATTTTTCCATTGAAATTATAGAATGTGTTGTGGAATGTTCTTTGGGTTTGATTTTATTGTGCAATCGCGGATTTTATTGAGGCATTTTATTTGCAGATTAGTGTAAAGTCTTTCTGATGGTGTGTTTTACAATCCTTATTTCTTTTCCTTGTTGTTGTGTATTGGAATATTGTTTGTGTGTAACGAAATAGTTGAAAATAGCGTGAAGTTTTAAAGTAATGCGCTTGAGATCCAGTACCATTATTAACATGTCGAAAGAAATCGTGGAAGGATCAAATTTATCACAGGAGCCAGTACCCACTGATTCAAATACGGATCATATCGGGGAAGACAATAATGTCGCAGAAATAGCGTATTCCACCCAATCACCCGTTGAATTAAGGCAGGAAAATTTGGAAAATTTTCAGAATACCTCCAACATGAGTGCGAAAAAAGTCTCGGTGATTCCTGCATTGCAAACTCAGCAACACCAGATGAACGATATAGCGGCTTTATTGATGGAGAAATTTTCACAATTATCTGCTCAATTTACAACACAATTTCAAGAATCCAATGAAAAATTGTCTGAACTCTCAGTGCAAATGTCTAGTAAAATCGAGAGTCTTGAAAGAAAACAAGAAATGGCTCACAAAAGAATTGAAGAGCAGTTTGCTACTTTTCGCGGAGAAATTGGCCGAGAAATAAATGATTTTAAAAAGGAAATTAGCTCTGAGATCACTCTTTTAAGCAAAGTCCAGACGGAATTAAAGTCTTCCTGCAATGCCCTTGAGACAACCAACGATGAAATTTGCCGTAAAGTATTAGCGAATAAAAGTTCAATTGAACAAATACGCTCAGAAAACAGTGAAAATTTAGGTCAGATTTCTGAGTTTGCTCATTCAATAAAAGATGGTGTTGAAGTAAATTTGGGCAAAATGAGATCCGAAGTTGGAAACCTTAAGAATTCTGTTGGACAAATGGAGGAAAGTCAAAAGAATCTAGAGACCTCACAGCGTAATCTAGCTGTCGAAACGGAGATAAAGTTACGTAATATGGAACGGAAACTAACCGAAAGGAATAACTCTGCTAGCAACAATGAACAATGTCAAGCTAGTTGTGCTCAGCTGTTTTCGGGAAATATCGAGTTAAAGCTGCCTAGATTTGGTTCCAAAGGGGGAATAAACCCGAAAGCTTATCTCGAAGATCTTGAAAGATACTTTCAAATTAAAGCTGTTCCAGAGTCGGCAAAACTTTTAATCATTAGCCAGTCATTTTTTGAAGAAGATCGTTCATGGTTACAAGTAGCGTGTACTCCAGATATGTCGTACACACAATTTAAGGAATTGTTTTTAAGTACTTTCTGGTCAGCAAAAATTCAAAACCAAGCTAGGATGCGATTTTACCAAGGAAAATACAAGCCTAAACCTGGTGATTCAATGGAAAGGTATGTCGAACGGTTAGTTGTAAAAAGTCGTTACTTCGACACAGTCATGCCAGACGCCGAGTTCATTGATGTAGTAAGCTCACATTTCAGCCCGAGGGTTCAAGAACACATCTCGCCTGTATATATAAATAATTTCACTGATTTATTAGAAACACTGAGGAATCTAGATGCCATAGGACAACGAGCGAGCCGTGAACAGTGCGCGGAAAATGTGCAGGACAATCGCTCTAATTCTAATGGACAATTTCGGCCATATAATCAGAATAACGGGCAAAGTTTCAATAACAATAGTAACCCCAATGGAGGTAAAAATTGGAAGCAAGTCCAATCTAGCGATAAGAAGCCGTGGAAGATTGAAGGTCAGCGGGATGGTCACGGGCAAACATGCGGGGGTTCGCCGGAGGTGAATGCTATTCTAACCGTCGATCCCGGCAATAACATTCTGAATGAAAGTGAAAATTAATTGAGAGTTGGTGCAGCACGTGAAACATCGCAGGGTGACCAATTAAAACAATGAGATTTCGCCGGGGATGCTGAGGGCTCTCCACAGTTTTTCCTTATTAATTTAAGATACTGGCGAAATGGCGGTGTGGAGATAGCAAGACCACAGCATAATCAAACTTTCACTGTAGGGCAACGAGTATTATTACGCACCAGTCCACAATCATACACCAAAAAGAAGCTTTTGCAAAGTTTATTATAATATATATATTCCATGCATGGTGAAAAGGATAATCTCAGTTAACGGCTACTTATTCACTAATGGAACCAATGACTTTAACCCCATAATTCACGAAACTTGAAAGAGTATTCTGATGATCACAAAGTTTTGGTACAGTCGCGCGAGGATCATTTAGTGCAACTTGTTTCTCTTGATAGTGACGATGGGCATATATGTGCCGGAAAAGGATAAAAACTTGCCGAGATAATATGTTGGAACTTGATTTCTGGCAGACAGAAGGATTCCAAAACGTTGGGGTACATTTACAGATAAATTTCTGGAACTTCACAGATGTTGTTGTGGCATATCAATCACCAAGTAGCCAAGGGAAAAGGATCTCTAAGGTACTAGGTAGATAATATTTTATTTTGTTTTGTTCATAAGGAATTACGCGAATCAGCATTCCATGAACAAAATTCTTTTATGCCATAGAGCAAATGTACTTATAACGTTGTCTTGGGAAATCGGGAAGTATACTGGGATGGCATCCGCGTACACTTGATCGAGATCATGTTAATTTAATAATCACGCGAGGTCTGTAACAAGCGGAGATAAAAGGGGATGTAATTGTCATTTTATACTAAAAGGATGGTGGCGGAAATCCATTACAAATACTTTGCTTAGCGGTGATATAGTAAAAAAATGTTTGGAACAATCTTGTATTGCTTTGGACAACCATGCACTTCATAGATGATGACTTCACTGCTTAAAAGTTTTTATTATATTATTCAGATAGGATATGTTCTCTACCAGTTTATTCATTCATTATATGTTAAGATTGTGTTATCCTATGTGTGAATATCTATGATGATCACCAATTATGATGTATTGCGCTATATTTACTAAGAATGGTGTCTAAGTTAAATTTTCAATTTGATATAAAATGTTATTGCGTGTAGAACATCTATATCACTACAATAATTTGTTACTTATAAGGTTACATTTGAAATGGTTATATTATGTATTTAAGCTTGCACAAATCTACCCACAATCATGGATGGGAGTAAGAAAAGTCTATGTACAAAGTAGCCAAGGGACATATGTTCGGTTGAATATTCATGTCGGTGGAACTTGTGATGGAATAGGTTAGAATAGGTTACCAGATTTATAATGTTAAATTAATGGACGAGGAAGGAAAATTTGTATATTTCTTATTGTGAAAATTTAAATAAAACTAGTTTATTTAAATTTGCCGAACCAGGGGGAATATGTAACGAACGCGTCTTGTGACCGCTAGTTACATTAATAAACTATATGTTTATTATTTAAAATGTGGAATATTTTAGTGGGCGTTTGGGCGCAGTGTACATTGTACAAGTGTGGAGCGGCAGATCTGAGGAATGCCAGCAGGCCGGTTCCTAGAATTAGCGAGGGGAGAATAGTGAGTGCCTAATGGAGGGGAGATTTGTGCTTGCCAGGTAGACAAACAGGGTGATCGGCGAGAGTTTTCTGTTTTGCATGTGGCACGACGAACGAGGGAAGGAATATTCGATGCCGGCCGGCCAGCACGTTCGGACGATGTGATTTCTGGACTGTCTATTCGTGAGTGGGACTGTTGCTGCTGCCTGGATCCGGACACCCGCTATTTTGTTTGAGCAGATGAGCTCAGGCAAAGGACGACATCTGAGGAACTGTGCTACACTGGTCCATAGCAGAGAAGACCGTCATCCAATGTGTGGCGGCAGACATGTACATTCGGTAATTATACATCGCCAATGAAGGACACTGTGCTAGCTAGACTTTCAAGTTCATAGCATTGCCCAGCTACGACCCTGCAGATAAGAACTCTCATAGCCCGGAGCAAACATCTCTTTCAGAAGTGAAGTCAAAATGTTGACTTCGTTTACTGTTTAATTTTTTGTGTATTTTATATAAAATACCCTGGCGCCCACAAAAGGACAACTGATTAATTTTAACTAATTTTGTTATATATGTCATGTGATTAATTGAAATAAAACCATTTGTGATTTCTCGTATAAAGTATTCACGCAAGTTCTACCTTTCATGATAATAAAATAAAATAATAAAATTAATTATAATTTTAAATCAGGTAATGAGTCGAACGTTACAGTAGATTACATTTCCTGCTTCGCTCGATCTGCTGGATGGCAAAATGAAGGTGCTGGGACGGGAGTGAGCGAAGCTCGATTTTAGTAAGCAGTATTTACTCCAGTCACGTATTGAGTCAGAGATAAGTCCCTCTCTTACTAGACGGCCTAAGTGCCGCCAATTTTACGTACAAAGGTCCCCGAAGAGCCAAGACGGAGGGCTTTGTTCGACTGCAGTGGACTGCTGCAAACAGCACCACGCTTGCCAACACTTCCGCAGAAACAACAACCTTTCCGCCGATAAGGATTGCTGACAGTTTCTGCTTGCAGGCGCTCTTCTAAGCGGTACCTAGCATACAGCGTTATACACACGAATATCAAAAGGCGTCTGTACTGGACACACATAGATATCTTTCCATAAAATGTGATCTTCACACATCCGAAGGAAGCGTAAACAGATACAAGTGATATCCACCATGTGATTAATTTTGGCATCGTCACCAATGGTTTTACTCATTTCAAAGATTCGTCACACACTGCATGTTTCACTGCATTTATGACAATCTTAACTGTGCCTTACCAACCTTGATAAATTTCATCTTCCCCATAGAGCCTGCTGAAATCCTATTCTGGTAATCTCTTTCACTTTAAACTTTAACATTCACCCACTCACTGTCCTTTCTTGTGCTCTCTGTCTCCTTATTCGGCCAATTTTTCTAAATTTTCTGTATATCATTTTGGAATATGGGTGGACATGTAAGCTGGTACTGAAATATATCTAACAAAATATTTGAAAAAAAAAATTGTTTTAAATAAGAATTAACTGATGCTAGAGGGAAAATAAAGTGCATAATTCACGTTTTATTTGAGTAGGTTTCCAAGGTAAACTAGATTTAAAAAAAAAAAAATTGTGTATGTATACAAATACCGTTTCCTGCTTTTTAAAGTCCATTTATCCGAATGCATGATCACATGTTTGATAGTTCTGACCGTTTTCTCAAATTAATTAGACAAACACGTTTTTTCCTGGGTTACAGTGCATCTAATACTATTAA
>CM061920.1:358098499-358126379 GCA_031002005.1 Vandiemenella viatica
GCCGGGCGATGGCGGCTGGCGCCGGGCGATGGTCGGCGGACTGGCGCTGGCCCCGGCGATGGTGGTACTGTCGGCATACGGGTGGGTCCCGGCTGGTGTTGATGCGCTGGGTGCCCCGGCGATGGACCGGCATACTGTCGGCTGGGTCCCGGCTGTGGTCGACTTGGGCCCGGCGATGGACTGGCATACTGTCGGCTGGGTCCCGGCTGTGGTCGACTTGGGCCCGGCGATGGACTGGCATACTGTCGGCTGGTCCCGGCTGTGGTCGACTTGGGCCCGGCGATGGGCGGCTGGACAGGCGAGGTGCTGCTGCTGTGGCGGGCGGTCGGTAGGTCCTGACGTCTCCCATGGTCGCCATATTGGTGGCGGAACTGCCTCGTTGTCCTGGTGTCCGACCGCCCCCTCTGAAACATAAAAAAGGAAAAATGTTTTAGTATCATGAAAAACATAATTTTGTAAGCATAAAATAATATAGGTAAATTACTGATGTACTGGACTTACCGATATTCCAGTGTGCTGGTGGTTGTGGAAGAACCCATTGTGGTGGCGGAGTTGGCGGCATACTATGTGGTGGTGACATGCTCTGCGGCACATCCACGTCAATATTTGGGAGCATGCTCCATTGTGAGCAATCACAAGCTCTTTTTGGGCTACTTATTTCTTGAGAATTTCCCTTACGCTTCTCTGGGCGTGATGGTTCATCTGAAAAAGAAAAAATGTATTAGCAATAGTTATAAAGACATGGAAAAAAAAATAATCTATAGATAAATACGTACTGAAATAAAAAAGGTCGCTGAATGAAATATCCAAATCACCTGCGAACAAATAAATTAATAATATAGACTACTGCTTCAGCACTATACATTTTCATAAATCTAATTACTTTGAAAAATTATCATTACCGAAATCATCCTCAGCGAGAATTTCATCAATGTCTGAAGCAGAAAAAAAAAGCTCATCAGTATATGTGAAAGAATTTAAAACAGCCAGAAAACAAGTTAAATAACAATAATTTACTTACCAATATCGCTGAATAAGCTAAGATCCTCAGAAGACATTGCGATGATTGAAGTGTTCAGCTCGGGCGCTCAGAGAAGACTGGATGGCTGAAGGGGGGTCTCAGCCCTATTTATACACGCGTCTGGAGCCATGGAGAATTGGTGTGGGAAGACTGCGCCCCACGATGATGAATGTGGTGGTGCAGCTGTGCACATTCAATTACGAACCCGCATCCTGCAGCTGCGTGGGGAGCGATAATTCGGGTGTGGCGCATTCAATTACGGACCCGCATCATGCAGCTGCGAGGGGAGCGATAATCCGGGTGTGGCGCATTCAATTACGGACCCGCATCATGCAGCTGCGTGGGGAGCGATAATTGATGGCTTCCGGGTGTGGCGCATTCAATTACGGACCCGCATCCTGCAGCTGCGTGGGGAGCGATAATTCGGGTGTGGTGCAGCTGTGCACATTCAATTACGAACCCGCATCATGCAGCTGCGAGGGGAGCGATAATTGATGGCTTCCGGGTGTAGCGCAGCTGTGTGCGTTCAATTACGAACCCGCATTCAATTAGTTACCGGCACGTGCGCGGCGAGGAGGGGGGGAAAGTGGGCTCACACATACGTCCATAAGAATACATGGGGGAAAAACTGTCCGGTGACCGCTGTACATAAGGAAATAATAAGGTCAATCTGAGGTTACAGATGTGAGATTGCAGCGGCTCCCCTCCTTAATTCAATTAAACTCCCCTAGTTCCTCGGCTCCCCCTCCTTCATTCAATTAGGACCCCACGCAATTCAATTAGCCTTAATTAAAATCAATTAGGGCTCCCCGTTCCTCGGCTCCCCTCCTTCATTCAATTAGGACCCCACGCAATTCAATTAGCCTTAATTAAAATCAATTAGGGCTCCCCCCCCCACGCAAATCAATTAAAATCAATTAAGGACCCCACGCAATTCAATTAAATCAATTAAGGACCCCACGCAATTCAATTAAAATCAATTAAGGACCCCACGCAATTCAATTAAAATCAATTAAAATCAATTAAAATCGGAGGGGGGGGGAAAAACAAGATGGCGCCGCACATATGTTTACCCACTACTAACATACTTTATTTTCTTACAAGTAAGTTGCCAACGCTAGCAACACGCGTTGGGAACTAGGCTTGAGAGTCGAAAGGAATCATGAGTTACGCAAATATCAAAAGTTGATAAGAGTCCGAAAACGAAGAAGAACCAAGAAGCCAGAGGTGAGCGGAGTGCGAGTGAGCCGAGAGTCGTAAACATTGAGTAAGAATCTGTACGAGTCGAAAAATAACAGTAGAAATATATTGAATCTTAATCGAACACTAAAATATCAAAAACTATTTTTATTTTGAAGGTTACACCACTATAAATACCCTCAATACATTATTCTGATAGCAGTGCACAGTAACTTTCCACTTTTCCTTTTCCAAAGAGGGCAATTAATTAGGACCATGAACTGAAGACAAAACAAAAAGCATTTATCGTGTGTTTTGCGGATTCGGTTACATCTTTATCTTGTGTGTCACTACAATACAGATAACGCCAGCCCGCTATTCGTAACATGACATTATCAGCTTCAGCAGCCTGCCAGCGGACTCGACACATTTCCTTCCATGTGTTTGCTTTTTCATTCACACTCCATGCAAATAATGTGTCGATATCAACCCGGCTGTCAGTCAGCTGCCACTGCATTCAAACCAAATCGAAAAGCCAGTATTGTCTCAGTGCTACAGCTATCTGGGAACTCCAGAAAAATGAATCAGTCACGTATTTTGGTTGTCTATTAACATTCTTGAACAGTGTTTTATTGGATAAAGCCACCGTACTGCTGGATATGACGGACAACAACGGAACCAGTGACTATAGTCTTTGAAATAAACATATAGTTTACCAGTCACAGGTACGCACAAACATACAGGCTTAACTGTACCCTTCAACTTCTATAATGCGGTAGGTTAAGAACTTTTAAAGCATCTTTAAACAAGAATTTCACGAAGTTTTGTTGATCGTTGCTTATGGAAACCCGTTGATAAAATTAAATTAGATAATACTTGATTATGTTGCGAACAATGGAAGTTTTAATCACAAGCAACCAAAACTTTACCCAAGCCGACGGAGCAAAACCAGACAAACGTCGTTCAACAAATCATTAGCAAGTACAAAAACGATGTAAAGACTAACTGGTGACCGTGAACTTTCAGGAATGAAATATCGTCTGCGTGTGTTTGGATAAGACTATTACGATAGGGTTGTTGTTCAGTGACAACGAGAGTGAAGATGATAATTAGTTTAAGCATAATAAACAAAAGTTCAGCAACAGTCGCGAAAATATTTCGAAATTTTCGGTAATTCATTGACATTGAATAATATTCTTATTGATCACGTGCTAGCTGATTATAGTGACTGAATGGAAAGAATAATTAAAGGATTCCTAAGAGACAACTTTTCTGTGTCTTTAAAATAATGATGCTAATAAGTATCCTTTATTTTTCATATAACTTTTTATACTACGGTAGTTTGTTCT
Source organism: Vandiemenella viatica (assembly GCA_031002005.1). NCBI lineage: Eukaryota > Metazoa > Arthropoda > Insecta > Orthoptera > Morabidae > Vandiemenella > Vandiemenella viatica. Next base: position 358,102,049 of record CM061920.1, read on the forward strand.
AGTATGTAAAATCCAATGATTACAGAAACCGAAAATATTTTATCTTAAGCCGTTATACTGAAGCCATGGAGCTCTAATCATGGGAAATATAGAATATTTTGATTAAACGGGAAACTGACCATCTCTTTCTGGTAGTTTGATAGCCCCCGTCGTGCTTCACTTGCAGTTTACAAGAAGGCCATTTATTATGATATTTAATGCCTAGAGGGCTGAGCTGGACGAAGGACAATCTATTATTATTATTTATTGGTTGCCATGTAGCATATGGAAGGGTTGCAATCTGACAATAAATTTCAATCCCATTTTTACTTTCACTGAGGCCAGTTATAACCTTATAAACAGTACAATACCACACATCTTCAATCTGCAGAAGATTGGTGTGTGAGCTGTAATGCTCTCGAGGGGCGCAAAGCTAAAAAAATCAAACCCAGAAGGTAATATTATCAGGTCACTAGTTGTAACCAGTTATACATATTACACAGTATCAGCTACGAGAAATGTCAGTTAGCAGGTGGCACTAACTCTCAGCAAAACACCCTCGAATAAAAATATACAATGACAGCTTATCAGTCACTGTCGTATGTTGAAAGGAATATACGGTCAAGTGGTTTAGCATGATCACATGATATCAAGAGAGAAAATATAGCTAATTATCATGTAAGGAACTTAACGGAAGATCATGTCAAATTTCACTCTCGGAGCTGATGTGCGTTATGAATTTTGAGGGCTTCGATTCCACCACGGAAACCGCAAAGGCCTCGGGATTACTTACAAAATAAGTATATATATATAAACTGTGGCGTGATATGAACAAATGTTGGAGCAATAATTTAAGAGAAATAACGTACAACTTGTTAAGTATATATAAAAAAAAAAAAACCTCGTTATTTGGTCACTTACTGATGGCTGCAGTTGCGGAAAAGTAATTGTTGTTGATGTTGGCAAGATCCAAAACATTATGAATGGTTATGTTCAGGTCGGCGGATGGATGTATTCAATCTGGAAATGCAAATTCTGTGGCAACTAGCAGCTGCTCATCCTCAGAGAAAAAAAATATGGTATCAAAAATATCATAAGAGTTTCCTACTTATGGATTCCGGTCTCGGCTGGTTTACGGGCGCCTAAAGCGACCTTTAGTGTGACGAAGCTTTTTTTTTTGTTCTGAAATATGCTAGGCGATCAGTGGCTCCGATTTAAGAAGCCGGCTATCCGATAAGAATATCAGATTAGGTTAAGCCGCGAGAAACCAGTTCTAAACTCTGTCACCTGATAGCTAAGACCAAACCGGATTACATTTATTTATTCATCCGAGTGAGTACAATTCCAGGGCAGTTTTTGAAGGTTTGCAACGAATTAATGAAAAAAAAAAATAAGTAAAACTGTGTGTTCACTTATTGTTTTGGTGTCTACGTTGTATATGCTTAATATTTGGAAGATGCACAGAAGATCTATTTGTTTTAGACCGCTTATTACAGTGAGATACATTTTCCGGAAGTGTATTTCAGTCACAGTGACAAGATAGATAAAATAAGTGAGATGGGATACTGTAATGACGTTCAAAAACATTATCCATTGCACCGTGCCGTCACATATTCAACTGTACAGAAAACTGTTTGGTGCAGTTTTGAAAATTCTGCAGTAATACCGTAAAACTCGATTTACGATTAACCAACAATCCGAAAATGCGACGTAGGCCTAGTTACGGGAATATAATGGCCAGTTGCTTTTCATAGTGTGTAAGTATTGTAATGCGTGTGTACACTATTGTGGTGTGTATTGTAGCATGTTCTGCATATGAAGTTAAAAGAAGGAGAGGCTGAAATCGGTGACGATCTACTCAGATCTACTATTCCGAAAGACACCATAGTGGCCTCCAAGTTTCACGTCTCCGTCCGACGAATGTCGTGTGTCCCTTACTCACTACGCAGAAACAAGTGATTTAACCCATCTGGTAATAAGAAACTTTGCATTATAATCTTTCTGCCACCGGAGGTTCTTACAGCTATCCCCCTTATCGAGTGACAGACATCTCATCATTCAATAGTACAGTTTCTGGAAAGTAGTATAATTTTAACATGACACTTGATCAGAAATGAATACGAAAAATGTCACGGAGCGGATCTAGGAAGTATATAATGAGACAGTCCTCCGGGCAGGCGAACATGTAATATCGCTTGAGGCGAAGGGAAAGGGCTTTCTCAATGGACTATGGAAAAATTATTCAACCGATGTGCGTAACCGTACATTTCCTTTGTTTGCTTTCTTAATAGATACCTATCAAAACAAGCGTTTTGTGTGAAAGACTAAATAATATTGCTATCCAGGTTACATGTTTTTAAATCCACTACGGTGTTTCGTCAAAAATGGTCCCGGGTTAAGAGAGGCTCTAAAAACGTGTCACAATGAAGGTTCCAAACACTCGCTATATAAAGCATTCGCCTATATAACAGAGGAAAACCGTCTAAAAACTGCAATGAGGATTCGACCCTGGCACCGTTGTCCCTTCACGATGGGCGGCTATAATTATTAATAATATGAAAATTAATATGAAAGGATAATTTTTCTGCGAAGAACACAAGAAAAGTCTCATACAATTCAACTATCAAACAATAGTCTTCGAAATTTATCGTACTTCAATCTGGACAAATCAAATAACCATTTATTGACATTTAAAAACAAAATAAATGTGGGAAAAACAAAAGATTTTATTTCTGGCATTATTGCCAATCAAAGGGTAGATGAAGATCCCTGTCGTTTGTAGTGAACGGAGATTATTGCCGAATACCTGTCTGTCGCCACGTTCCAATGTGCATTTTTATTATATAAATAATAATATAAGGGTAATTTACATAAATCTTGGGCGACCACCTAAATGGATTTTTGTTGTAATTTCCTAAAGTACGCAAGATTCCAAGTGAGGACTGTAATGCAATGGTGAACATTCAGTGTACATTGTTAAAGCGAATATTAAAGAATTATTGAGCTGTGTAGGCTTGAAGCTAATCGTGGTCTTCCCGAACCATGGCGACAGGAAGTCGCGGATTTAGGGTTTTGCCGGACGACACACTCTGCTCCCTGGGGGTGGGCGGTCAACAAGGTCACTCAGCTGGCGGAAAATGCCTGCCGCCCGAACCCAGAGACGTCCCAGAACGCAGCCGTATATGTCCGACCTCTGTTAGTTCAGCGGGACAAATTAGATATCGGGGATATCACGTGACATTAGGTGCCAACCTGAAGATCCAATCCAAATGAGCATGTAATTTAAAATCCTGGGAATTTTCTGTTGAATGTGATCTTCGAGACTTCAAGGGGGTGGAGCCAGAAGTTTTCCTCGTGGACCGAAGAGCGAGGAGCTGGACATTCTACATTCGATTCTATGCGAGTCTAGTCTGAGGTGGACTTGGAAAGTTGGCTTCTCTCGCCATCTGCCGCTGTACGACTTCTGACGGCCGGCTTGCTGGAGCAGGCTTATCACGGCGACACCGCCAGTAATGTGATGATGCGCATTAACAGACCAGAGATGTCTGTAGCCGCCGTGTGAGATAAGCTCACATACCGTGGGTCACCGCAGACATCAGACGCAGAACTAAAATGGTAACTTATTACGACCAAGCCATCTGATTGTGTATTCCGTGAAACAGAACCCTTAAGCGACTTTGAGAGGATAGATCCATGTTCTCACTTTGTAATTTTAAAAACCCCTGAGCTAGCGGCATAATTTGCCAGAACTAGTTATTTTAGAATGATGTATTGTTCATTCGTGGCGCCTATGATTGTCTTTTTAACTGTAAGTCACAGTATTATGATACCTTTGTCTGAGGTCGTCATAACTTGTATTTTTCATTGTTTCCAATTGTCATTGTTTCTTGCATTTTAATTTTAGATATATTTAAAAGTAAATTTACAATTGTTTGCTTGCTCATGACGGCTGATTGTACCTCTGAGCGTTGCTTTTACGATTTTACCATTTTGTGCTAATGTTAACTGTAAATTCGCTCAGACATGTAATCGCCAATGATCAGATAATAAATGTCATATTGTCATATAAATTTTCACTCTTCTTGAAAATTAAAATTAAAAATCTCCTTTTATTAATAATAAAGGTATGAAAGATAATTGTAACGTAGTTTGCCCACTAAGGCACCCACTACACTGTATAATGCCGTACACTTGTTAAGGGTGTCAACTGAGTTGGTCAAGCAGAAACAATGCACATATTAATTTTGTTGTTAAAATAATCCGAGGTAGCAATTCGCGCATAGCGTAAACAAAAGGTCTCAGGCACACTATCTCTTGATTGATTAGGTAATCTGCATAGCAGTTTCTTGTAATTTCAGAATTCTAAGCCCAACGTCCTTTTTGCAGAACGTTCTCATGTATGTGCATTGGATCTGACACCAGTTTAAAATGTCTCTGGTCAGCCACCACTGATTTATTGCTTTATTATTTTTTTCCTCCGTCCTTCTCTAAAACATTAATTTCTGGGAATCTCGGACGGGTCGCAGTGTTTTCGTGTACCTGAACACTAAGGGACATTGCGGCCCTTTCTAAAAAAAAAAAAAAAAAAAAATCACGTCCTCCAGTGTAGGAATTTCTGCAAAGTTACGTGTCGCTAGCAATGCCTTTTAATTTGCATATTATTGCCAGGTACACCACTCACTTTTGGAGCGTCCATAAACTACGTGGCTACATATTGGCCTCCTGTGAATCCCCCCACTCCCTCACGCAGCCTGATGTAGCTTCCTACTATTAGTATTACTCCGCGATTCACTAAAAGTGTGTGGCAGAGGGTGCATTACACCTATCCGAAAGGGTAGTAGTTTGGAACGGATATACGGGATATGGTAGGAGGCGCCCATGGGCTATTGTGAGGAACCATCCCAGCATTTGCGTGGAATAATCTGGGAAAACCATGGAAAACCCAGATCAGGATGGTCGGAGAGCTTTATCGAAAGCTACTCCTGTCGGATTTTAAGTTTACTTGCCCGGTAAATCCTTTCTATTCCATTCCCTAATCGCTCGCGGAAAAAATGAATACAGAAAAGAATCGGTTAGGGCCCTGATTTCTCTTATCTTATTTTCACGGTCATTCAGAGATACGTATGCTGCTGGTAGCAATATTTCTTTGCTGTCATTCTGAAATATGTCAGTCGTGAATTTTTCAATTAGCTTCCGCCGAGAGCAACGCCTTCGGTGTTCCAGGTCTTCCCATCCTAACTCCTTCAACATCGCACTTACGCTTTCCCTCCAACTATATATACCTGTCACGAATCGGGTGGCCCTTCTCTGGACCCTTTCTAATGCCTCCATTAAACCCCTTTTGATGTGGACCCCATACAGAACAACAATATTACAAGTGAGGACGCACTAGTGACTTAAGTGCAATCGATTTAACTTCCGGAGTGCATTGTTTTAAATTACGACCTAGAAATCGGAGCATACGATTTGATTTCCCAATTACATTCTCGATATGCTCATTCCACGACAAATTATTACGAATTGTTACCCCTAGGTATTAAGCGGAATCCACAGTTCTAAGGACAGTACCATTAATTGTATATTCAGAGCTAAATGGTGTCACCTTTTTACTTATACGCATGACTTGGTACTTTTTAGCGTTTAACTCCAACTGCCAGTCTTTACACCACGCAATTATTTTCAAAATATCGTCTTGTAACAAAGCGCAGTCTTCCTAGGTTTTGATTTCACGATAAATAATAGCATCATCGGCAAATAATCTTTTCATTCCCCTTATTATGTCGCACAAATCATTAATGTATATGAGAAACAACAGAGGCCCTATCACGCTTCCTTGGGGAACCCCGGACTTCACTTCGGCAAGTGATGAACGCTCACCGTCGAGAACCACACACCGTGTTCTGCCCTTCAGAAAGTCTGAAACCCAGTCGCATATTTGTCTAGATATGCCATAACCACGAAGTTTCCTACGTAACCTAGTGTGAGGCATAGTGTGGAAAGGTTTTTTTAAAATCTAATAGAACTATATCAACCTGGGATTTCCCATCTGTAATACGGCACAAGTCGTGAATTAAAAGTGCAAGTTGTGTTTCGCAGCATCGTCCTTTTCTGAATCCACGTTGATTTCGGTTTAAAAGCTCATCTTCATCCAAAAACTTTTATGACATTTGAACAGATGATGTGTTCTAAAATCTTACAATATACTGATGTTAACGAGATCGGTCTATAATTTTGAGGATCATTAACTTTCCCATTTTTAAACTTTGGACTTTCGCTGCGATTCCCCTCCCCACCTTTCCGTGTGGCATGTAACATTTTGCTTAATAATTCCAGTTTTATCTTAACAGATTATCATTAAAATTATTGGGTATACGACTATATTGCGTTATGCAGGATACTTTTCTATAATTATAAATAATATTTTGAATGAAATGTTGACACCAGCCACTCCAGGAAATGATTAATACATTAGGAAAAAACTGTTTCTCAGGTTCAGTCAGGGATTCTTATCTGCTTGAGATGTTACAAAAAATCTCCTTATCTTATTCATCATCATTCATTAACTGATAAAAAAGAACAAACTAAATCTGCCTTCTTAAAACTAAGAACTGATTTTTTTTTGTTTTGCTGCAGTTCTTTCTACATTACCAGCAAATGATTCTTTGATCAGCTTAAAGGTTTTCTGTGACTCACTGGACAATGATAACTCGTTGGAAAAATATTTTCCGTAAACTGTGCAGTGCCACTACACACCACACTTTGGACTTGAAATAACATTTCACCCAGCACTATAATTAAAGTTTCACTGAAATTCACTTCTTAGAATAAATTTGAAATCATTATCAGCCAGCGGTGCTGTCACACGTGTACGACACTAATAAAAACAGTTTATTTCAAACAATCAAAACAATAAGACTGTCACTGTCTTGGTAAATCCCTGGTGACATCTGTAAGCGAATTTGAGTATAGGTAGTATCAGTTAGTTTAATTGCGCCTGCCGTGTGTAACCCAACGCTATGGCCAAGAAACAGGAATGCGTGGCACTGTCAATATTATCAGAGATCTAAATTAAATACGGAGATAATTAAATTACGGAAATAAATATCCATAAGTTGTGGTGTATTCTGTATTTTGAAACTATGACAAATAAAATGAATGAAAAGCCAAGTTGCTCGGCTCGGAATTCTCTCCCACCCCCAGGTAGCCCAGAGTACCTTTCTAAAGCCGCGTTTTCACGACGTCTTGGGGGACATCCATTAATTACGTGAGGTGAAATAGGGGGGGGGCGAAATCTCACCAGATCTCACCAGAGAGGGGGGGGGGTCTGGCCAGATATCACGAAATCTCACCAGGCGGGAGGGGGGGGGTTCCAGAAATCCGGAAAAACACCTCACGTAATTTCTGGATGCCCCCTTGTAACGAAGGCGCGGCGAGACGGGACGGGAACTCATAATAGCCGAAGTGTAGGGACGAGCGCGCGCCGCAGGTTAGCCCTCGCTTACCTCGCCGCCACCTCTCCACCACGTTGCATAGTGTCGTTTGGCATAGAGCACTTTACAGCAACAGAAGGGGTGCGCACCGCTGCTGCAAACCGATGGCAACAGCACTCCACTACGCACTCCTGTGATGTTATCGACACAGGGTGGGTAGCAGCGTCTCGTCCCCGCTAGCAGAGGCGGCCCTGTTCCCATGGCGTGTTGTTGAGTATTCGTCCCGTCCCGACTTCGTTACAAAATGTCGTGGGAACGCGGCTTAACAAATGCCCCCCCCCCCCCCTTTCCACAGATCAAGCCACGTAGTTTTTGGACGGTCCCTTTTCATTTTATTCAAGCTTATTTATACCGCAGTTCCTAAAGTTGCGACATCGGTAAACATAGATTAAATTTTTTTTAGAGCCAATTATTAACATTTGTCTATGTTAACAAACATTCTAAGCACTTAAATTACTTGCTATGTAATAACAATGAAATCTGTTATAAGGTTACCATTTACTGTATTACGCTGGTTGTCGTTGATGGTTCAGTCACGTAAATTACAGGAAACCTGGTTAATATTGTCTTAAGATCAAAGCGTGCACCAGAAGTAGGATTTGTAACTGACCCAGCACACCCTGGTATGGCGACGTGTTAATTCCATATTGTTCTTAGCCAGATACACAATGGTAGCACTAGGTAAAACAGGAACTGTACAGTCTCTTTATCTAAAACCTGAGGTAAAATTTCATTCCTTTGATATGTTTTTAAAACTGTTACAAGTCCCGGAAAGAAGACTATACAATCACTGTACCATTATGCGCTCTCTAAGCGATAACATGGGCAACATATGACAAGAAAAAAAAAAGAGAAAAAGTGTCAGTTACGACCTCATAAGTCAATGATCAAAGCGGCATCTTAAAGAACCGAAGAACGATCGTCTTTAAATAGTAGCATTTAGGCAGTATGTATAAGCTAAATAACCATGGTCCTTTTTCTATTAAAAAAATAAAAAAAAATAAAAATAATAAAAAAAATAAACATTACGTTAATAGCAGAGATACCACAAGACAGGTTCTCGTATAAACCAACACTAATAAAAATCCAATTTATTCAAGGACTCGATGGAATATAGTATTAAATTGCTATTAATATTATTGTATAATATTATTATTTACTATTATTATTTTTTTTTAAAAGAGTAGAAGAAAATTCAAGCTACACCAATAATATCTATGGTTGTAATAACAGATTGTGTATTCAATGATTGTTATGCCTGAAATAGGGCTTATTTTGTTGAATGATCTTTGGCTAGATGTTGACGTTGGCACTGTGTACAGAAAAAGGACTGCCGAAAGAAGCCACATTGAAACGAAAGGCGCGACCACAATCTAATAAGCCTCTTGTATGGTCCAGTGAGACAGAGGATACGTAAATGCAAATGATATACGTTGAAGCGTTAAAATTTTGTAGCTGACACCAATTACATATCATTTGTTTGCAACAATATGATATTGCAGATATTGTAGGTATGTTTCTAAATTTGTTTGAAGTGTTTTGTGTTGTAATTTAGACTTGTAAGGTAGTAATCGAAATACTGAAGCATGTAGCCTTGACATGTCATCCATGTCATACTCTTGGGACAAAACTTCGAATTATAAATAAACAATACAATCTGCAATTCCATATTAAAAATTTACCAGAAGGGCGAAGAACTTAATCTAATGCTACCTCATTTATTGAATTTGGTTTGGTATAAAGGGAGAAAAAGTTTTTATATTAGGAGAAAATTCATAGTTAAACTTTCAGTAACCTGGTCCCCTGGCATTCGGAAGATAGTTGTTTCGATTGCTCCCCAGCTATCCAGCAACAAAATGGGAAGCGAACGCCAGGTCAGAACTAGGGATGTAACGGGTCTCCGCATCCGCAAGTGCGGATCTTTCGTGTGAAATCCTACATTCGCTTTCGCATCCGCAATATTTATTGCGGATGTTTTGTTAACATTGCAATATTTATTGTTCTTTTCTCTTAATACGATATTTTGCCCATCTGGTATTAGAAAATAAAACAACCACGTTGTTAGCTATCTTGCAATAAAAATAACTATGAACTCATCGGTGTTATTACCTAAGCGACGAATTTACAAGTTTGAAGTTGCTTGTAAAGTAAAGCAGCTTCCTCACGGTCCAACTTCATCCGTGTAGAACTGCAGTAAGATGCGCTCACCCTTTCACGCTAGTAAAAGGGGTCCAAAAATTGTTCCAAGCAATCCTTTCCACTCGTACTTTATCGCGGCACACCATGTGTCCTTATCGCACACTCGCAGGATGTTTCCTCCAATCATGATCCAACGCCATAGCATGTTGGACAGCAAGGACCTGCGTTGGTTGTCTGTGAGTCAAACAACATCCAATACGTCCTACGTGTAGTCCTGTCTCCCCTTTCACGGCCCATCAAGAGTCCTTTATATGAAAATCGGATCATCGTAGGTCCTACAAGTTGGACTGTGAATGGGCCGCTAGAGGGCTGGAAAGGAAGGCAGCGGCAAGGAAATGAGCGGTGGCGTGGACTTTGTGCTTGACGCTTGTATCAGTCAAGCCGCGAATGTAGAATTTGGCACAAAAAGTATACTTATTATGATTTTAAGTTTATTTTTGATAAAATATTAAAATCTAAATAATTATAAATTTATTTTTCCATTTTCGCACCCGCTTCCGCAAAAAATGACTTCCGTTACAACCCTAGTCAGAACACTCTGACAAATAATTGGCGATCCTCTCAGCATCAGGATAAACACTACATATCCATAGACTGGTACCTGAAACTTTGTACACTCCCAACTTTCACGCTTGCTCATTAATAACATCGTCCATAATGCCTAGATAATGCTGACACAACATAATTGCCTAGCTGATAAGTCTTAATAACTGTTCTCTAGCACCATCTTTAGTGAAACATAATCCAAGATTGAATATTAATACAGTGATTAGTTACAAAAAATAAAGATGTCTTATGTTTGGAAAGGGGAATTAGACACTTTTTTTTCCTTCTGGCCAGATGAGTCGCACAAAAACGGAGCGTATATTTTTTTTTTACAAATTTTCAGATTTTGGTTACAGTTAATCTATATTATAATCCGTTCACCCTGGATTGGCGTTTCAAAGTCATATTACTCGCGCTCCCCGTCTCATCACATTTCTCCGTTTCCTACACCTCTGAAATTATTGCTGTCTCAGTACGCATACAAGAGCTAGTCTGCCAGACGCATACGCAATCGTGTCAACAGGCGTTCTCTCTCCTTCACAGTTAGTGATACGTGCAGCGGAGAGGGGATGACGCATAATGACCTTCAGCCGTCAACTGAAAATGAACAGGCTAACAACAGTAGTCAGTATAGTAAGTACAAAGAAGTATTAAGACTACAATTTAAAAAATAAAAATAATACCTAAACTTGCATCTGGAAATAAACGTAATCCATCACAAATAAGAGCCTCCATCGTCATTTAGTATCACCGTGGTCAATTTATTTGAAAGTGTAAGTATAACCTCGTATCTGACATTAAGTAGTATCTCTGGAGGTGTAAACCGCACATATCTTTGAGAGCGAAACATACATCAAGTTCGTAAAAACTTGTTTGTGAAGTTCTAGAAATCAAACGTGATTTATAAATGAATTATTACTGTTTACTACTGCCATGCAGTCTCAAAACCACCTGTTGCATTCTGAGACGTCAAACACGTTTTCCCTCTTACGTTGCTATAAAGCAGAACATCCACAGCTTAACTACTTAAAAATAACCTTAAGGATCCTGGGCCTTGGTGGCTGAGGGGTCTCGGTGGCGACGCAGACCGCCCTTAAGCCGCGTTCCCACGACGTCTTGTAACGAAGGCGGGATGGGACGGGACCTCATTAGCCAAAGTATAGAGACGAGTGCTCGCCGCAAGTTAGCCCTCGCTTACCTCGCCGCCACCTCCCCACCACGTTGCCTAGTGTCGTTTGGCACAGAGCACTTTACAACAACAGAAGGGGTGCGCACCGCTGCTGCAAAACGATGGCAACAGCGCTCCACTACGCACGCCTGTGATGTTTACCGACACAGAGTGGGTAGCTGCATCTCGTCCCCGCTAGCAGAGGCGGCCCCGTTCCCATGGCGTGTTGTTGAGTATTCGTCCGTCCCGCCTTCGTTACAAGACGTCATGGGAACGCGGCTTTAGAAATTGCTGAACAGGGACGATTAGGGTTTCCAACCTGCACGTTGGGAAACCTCAGCTACCGGAGACCTTTTTACCAGTGCTTGATTTTGCTCCTGAAGGCGTATTGGAGCCCATAAGGATAAATCACATTTTACACCGACTTTAAAAGTGGTGGTCCCGTGTTTAATCACAGCTTTAAGGGGAAAAACAATAATAATTACAATAATCCATACTCCATGATAACAAATTTTTAATAAATAATTCTTAGTTTTTAAATTAAACGTAGAAGATAGGTAATTACACTTGCATTCACTAAATAAGAAGATTGGTAACAACAATTTTGTATTTTGTTTTCTGCCTTAAGGTATAATTAATGCTTCCACTTAATACATTTCTGTAAAAATTTCGGTTTAAAGAAATTCAAGAGCCAAAAGCACGTTTCTCAGTTTTAAGAAGATTATTTGGAGTAAAGAAATTAGAAATGAAGGAAGATGATTCAGTTATTAATCAAATTTACAAATTACAGCCAACAGACGTATCACATCAAAAGCAGATAAACTTTTAAAAAATGAAACTTTGTTTAGAACAAGAAAGTTTTTCTGCGAAACATAGATCTAGCCCAAAGATATTGCTTTTCAGAACTGCATGCAAGAAGCACAAGATTCTGTCAAAAAAATTGTTTAAGGGAATGACAGGAAGAAGAAAACTAAGAATTTTTATTATTTTAATGGATTTTCGTCAATCCGGTAACTTAGTCGTAGAGAATCTAAATTCAAAACTGAAAATCCAGTCTTTGATTTTGGAATGGATCAAAATTCGTAATACCATTACTGTATTTTGCTTTTTGAGAAACTCGCTCTGTGTATATGATATATACTGGAACCGATCCATTGTTCGCATTTAGCTTCAAAATAAAGGTAGTGGGCTCGGTGTCCAAACTTTAAAATACTGGCGTGGTATACTTTAGATAGAATCAAATAAACCTTTGGGTTGTGAAAAACGTTTGAGAAGGAAGTTAAACATAAAGCAGACAGCTTAAGTGCCAAGGAAACCCGTTCAATCCGCCAATTGTGCTGTACTCGTTATCAGCTGACGTATAAGATTCGAGGGACACAATGGGCTCGGAATCAAATATCGAACTGGACGTGCTAACTGGTCTATTGGCGGTTTTTAGGTTGTTTGCCGCAATCGAGGAAATACAGGGACAGACTTGAATTTCTGCCTGAAAATTGTTTGTATCTGAAGTAATAATTGTGACTGATAGCAAATCAGACTTCAGAACTTTATTTAAAAATATATCTACACCTTGGCAACGATTTCTGACCAGCCTGTTTTGAAGGAAAGTCTATTAGAACATAGTTATTTGTGACGAGGAATGTTAAAAGTGTTAACTTGTCGCTACGAAAAAAATGAAGGACATAACAGATATCATAATCCAAAGTGTTTTAGGAAGAGGACGTCGATGTCAGATAAATTTATTACGGCAAAAAATAAATGATGTAACGAACTGTTGAGAAAGGAAGCTATAATATGAAGGACGTAGGTTGTATTGCAAATTCTGAGATCAATATATTAGTCGGTATGGGAAGAGATGGAAATTGCATCAATACCACTGACTGAAAGGGAAAAAAAGACAGCTAGCCCTTTATAGACAGCATTATTCTAAGAAATGTAAATCAACTTTTCAATATGTATACGAATTGAAATGAATTATAAAATTCGTCACTGTATTCTATTAAGAAACGCATATTTTCAAAGTATGGTGTCGTGTTTTCTTTGCTTTATCGGAAACCACAGACCAACAAAAGAGCTCGACAATGTCTCAGCCACAACCCTGTTTTCCATGTACCATTTCTTTCCTGGCAATTCACGCACGGCGCCACCGGTGACTGAAGGCAGATTTCAAATGGATGCAACATATAAGTAATTAACTGCATAAACCATATACAGGATTTTGGAATGATAGAGCTAAGAAATTTGATAAGGCAAGGTCACTAACAGGCCCCGAGAATCGAATGCTGAGAGTCGCAGAAGGAGAACACCGTATCACCATCCCTGACCCCCGACTGAGGGAAAGGGTCTGTGCAATGCCCGTATAGTACTTGTTGGACAACGAGCAGAGAAGGCCTCGGAAGTCGTTCCGGACCTTCAGCTCTCGGCTTCATCGGTGGTCGAAGGCCAGTCGTTCAGGACACCCCGTCACCTGAGCTACGCACGATATTGTCACAGCAAATCATTCCTCTAAATGATTCGAAACAGGCGTCTAGACTTAACGTGTCTCGTCTCAAGCTCGACAAAACACATATCTGGGAAGTGAGATGTTAACGCTGTCCATAGCTCGAGTGTTTTTAATGATGGTTTTAATTAAGGGTTGTTTGTTTGTCTCATGTCGTCTGTCACTCTGATAGTCACAAACTTAGGAATAATTTATGGAATAGCTACAATTGGAATTTTATAACATATTGTATGAACACATAGTGTATTCAATGTAGAGACACAAGAATAATTTACCCCAGCTGCCATAATTATTGCTGTTATTCAGATCACTTTCATCATCAATCATATTAGGATTTATTTTCTTATTCACAATTGGATGTCTAACTGGATTAGTCTTAACAAATTCTCTGTTAATATTGTACTATTATGTAGTAGAACATTTTCAATTATTTTCGATTAATAGAGCTCAATCATAAGAGCAATTATTTAAAGATATCCATTATTTACAGGATTAACAATAAATTAAAAATGACCAGAAGTTCAATTCGCGGCTATATTTCCAGGAGTAAACTTAAAATTTTTTCCTCAACATTTTCTTGGTTTAGCCGGTACTCCGATTATCTCAGTGCATATATGTCATGAAATGTACTGTCAAGAGTAGGATCTACAATTTCATTTATTGGCGTCAATATGTTCCACTTATAAAAGGGCTTCATTGTAAAAAAATAATCCGTATTCGAACTCTAACCACCTAATGTAACGCTAAGTGACTGGCGTAGACACTGTGCCTTATTGGCAATGGCCATGCTGAAGGTTAAATTCAGTTAATACTGAGAGTTTCTCCGTGCCCCTTTGCCTATTCCCAATACATCGGGCTGGGGCGGATCGTTTTAGGGTTCGTAATCTAATGACGTGAACACAGATCTCGCATGTGGTAAGTTAAACAATTGTAGCTTGGCATAAAAATCAATGCATGACATTTTTAGGTCAGTACTTTTGCGGGCTAGTTCCTAGGCAATATCGTTTATTAGATACATCGGGTATTGAATCAAGTACTTGAACGGTCGCTCGTGTCCTTATTTGTCAGTTTATTATTTATTATTTATTGGCAAACGGATGGAATCCATACAGCCAAGAAAGGGTACAATTGTTTTATATATGTTACAAAGTCAGAAGTACAACCCTCAAAATACTACAGACATTTCTTACTAGATTCATATGTCTATATTGTAACGAGCCGCGCTGTCGCCACGTTACAAGGTGCAATTTTTTTTATTATATATGTAATAATATAAGAGTAATTTACATAAATCTTGGGCGACCACGTGAATAGATTTTTGTTGTAATTTTATAAAGTACGCAAGATTCCAAGTGAGGACTGTAATGAAATGGTGAACTTATACAGTGTATCGTAGCAAAGCGAATATTAAAAGAGTTATTGAGCTATGTAGGCTTGAAGCTAATCTTGGTCTTTCCGGATCATGGCGACGGGACGTACACACACTGCTCCCTGGGGATGGGTCACTCACCGAGCGGGAAAAGCCTGCCGTCCGAAACCCGAATGTTCTCTCGCCCCGGCGAACTTAGCCGAATATGTCCGACCTCTGTTGGATTCTTTGGCCAAATCACATATCGAGGATATCACGTGACATTAGGTGCCGACCTGAAGGTCCAATCAAAATGAGCGTATAACTCAAAATCCTGGGAATTTTTGTTGTATGTGAGCTTCGAGACTACAAATGGGCGGAGCATAAGTTTCCTCGTGGACCGAAGAGCGAGGAGCTGGGATTCTAACTTCGATCGCACCAGTCTGAGGTTGACTTGGAAAGTTGACTTCTTTCGCTAACTGCAGCTTGCCTTGCTGGAGCGAGCGTATCACCGCAACACAGCCGGTAATGCGATGATGCGCATTGCCAGACCAGAGATGCCTACAGTCGACTTGTGAGATAATCTCACATATCGTGGGTCCGCTACACTCATCACAGACATCAGACGCAGAACTACAATGGTAATTGATTACGACCAAGCCATGTGATTGTGCATTCCGTGAAACAGAACCCGTAAGCGACTTTGAGAGGATAGGTCCATGTTCTCACTTTGTAATTGTAAAAACCCCTGAGCTAGCGGCATAATTTGCCAGAACTAGTTATTTTCGAATGATATATTGTTCATTCTGGCGCCCATGATTTTCTTTTTAACTGTAAAGACACAGTATTATGATACCTTTGTCTGAGGTCATCATAACTTGTATTTTTATTGTTCCAACTGTCATTATTTCTTGCATTTGATTCTGAGATATTTAAAAGTAAATATACAGTTGTTTGCTTGCTCATGACGGCTAATTGTAACTCTGAGCGTTGCTTTTATGATTTTGCCAATTTGTGTTAATGTTAACGATAAATTCGCTCGGACTTGTAATCGCCAGTGATAAGAAAATAAATGTCATATTGTGACAATTTTCCTAAATTCCAACTAACGTCGAGATTCTTGCAAAATTAAATAATTTTCACTCCTTCATAAAAATTAAAATTGAAAATCCACAATTATTAATCATAAAGGTATGAATATAATTGTAACGTGGTTTGCCCACCAAGGTACCCATCACAATATGGAAAAGACAATAAAAAATTTCTTTGTTTAATTATCATTCAACATCTACACCGACACAATATAATTCTACATACTTTTAATAGAATATTCGGTTTCTGTTCGGCGTAACACGTAACAAGCGCGGATTTAAATCTCGGACTTACTCCGTTTACGTGCTAGAGACGTCTAAGGGAGCATGCATAAACCACGTAGCTCCATTTTGGCCTCCTGTGAACCCCCCATCCCCCCACGTAGCCCTACGTGGCTTTTGCCTCTACCCACCCTCCACGTAGCACGTAGCTTTTTTCCCTTTTGATTCCAGAAGACATTTTGTACTGTTTTCTCTTGTCAGACTATTGTAAATTACATAAGGAGATAATTAACTGAGGGAAATGAGTATTCACATGCTGTTATGACTTCTGTTCCTCATTTTGACTGTGAAAAATGTTATGAAAGGAAAGCTAAGTGGCCTGGTTCGGAACCCCCCCCCCCCCCCCCCACGTAGCCCAGCGTAACCTTCCAGCCACCCCCCCCCCTGGACCGAGCCAAGTAGTTTGTGCACGGTCTCTAATTGATGGACACTGAACATACAACAGAGCCACATCAGCGCTTCCCAATAATCATTGTTTAGTGGAAGATAGTTTGGACGTAAATGAATATAGAGAGGATATATTCGAATTTAATTTACCACGAAATTTAATATGTCATCATCATCTGATACAAATAGTCTTTGGAAAAAAAAACATTCATCTGCTTCATGGGTCTCGTACTATCAGAATACTATATTCTGAATTGAATTATGGTTTCAGACACCCATGTCAGTTACGATATTTTCGGCGGGCAGATACTTTCGAAATTGACCCCTTCAAAAACAGACACAACAATGACAGTTATACTGGTCATTCAGTAATCTTGATGGCGAGTTAGTTTCGGCGGACCAAAAATATCTGTTATTATGGCGTATTTTCTGTATCAGGTATATAATCTACTTGCCTCTGATCACAGATTGCTACACACAGCCTGAATTTAACTTCTAACTGGTTCCAAGATACAGTGGAATGCTGTATAGCAATATTACGGCCTTGGCTGACTGGTTTGTTGTTGCCAATTTTCTCTCGAACACTCGTTCAAAATTACGGAAGTGCAATTACATTACGTAGTTTCTGTTTCGATAAGTCATCCGATCTTCAAGTTTTCAGTGCCACTAATTTAGTTATGAATATTTCTTTTTTGCTTCTGTCTTACACCTTGCCGAAGTCAAGATCATTAACGGCGATGTAATCTAAGGATATGGTATATACTCTTGCCACCTGTTTTCAAACCGGTTAAATTCGGGCTGCTTTGATTTATGTTAACCTGTTTGCGTAACATGCAATTTTCTCATGCGGAGAGTGGGGACAGTCGTCATGTGACTTGAAACTCGTCTAAAGGTATAAACCATAATCGGAATAACCAACACGCGAATAGAACCTAGACCGGTTGTTTGTATGATTTTCTGTATTATGCCCGTCTTTGCGTTTGTGACTATTTATGGGGTTTCATAAAAAAAATAATGGCAATAATTATGGGATGTCCCTCCAACTGTTTGTGACAACCTTTTAGTAATTTACATCCATTGTGATGTTATATATATATATATATATATATATATATATATATATATTGTTGCCCGTAAAAGAGATCTATAGACAATTATTTTAAAAAAATAAAAAATCAGTATGCCCACAACTCTAACGATATATGATTTATTTCTATCAAAAGATGTTATTAGGGGAGGTTATGAAGAATATTTAATGGTAAATGAATATCGAATAAAATAGCTTAAATTGCCATCACAGCTAAGAGTGAAACAAAGTTTACCCGCTAGTGTTTGTTGCTCAGTGCTCTAAGGCGCTGCATACTGAATCGGGGAGCAGGGCCGGCGTTAGGGGAGATGGGGGAAGGTGGTAAGCGGGTCAAATGTACCCCAATCCCGCTGGTTGATGGGGGGCCCGATCACCGGCTGCAGGGAATAAAAAGGTCGCTCATTTGGCCTGAGGGAGAGACCCAACCGATGAATTCACCATGGGCCCACAACTGGTTACGTGACTGCTAAGAACGCTTACCCCAGGTCCCAAAATCCTAGCATCGGCCCTATCGCGGAGATATAAAAACCACTTTTGAGTCTCGGTCCCCGCGTACCACTCGTTCTGATTGCGGTTCTCCGACATCACCTACTCGAATGCTACGAAGGTCTCCCGTTTCAGCGTCATAAACTACACATTACACTATAAAAAAAATACACTTTGCGCACACAGAACATTATGGCGACACAGACTTTTATACTGTATGTTAAGTACGCCGCGTTTAACGAACCAGGTTTGAATTCGGGACCGAGCGTGGAGGGTGAGCGGTTAAAGCACTGGCCTCGCATTCGAGAGGACGCCGGTTCGCATCCCCGTCCGAGCACCCAGATTTGGTTTTTCCAAGGTTTCCCTACATCACGCCAGGTGAATGCCTGGATGCTTTTTTCAATAGGCCATGGTCGTATTCCTTCCTGTTACTTGTCCCCAGTCCCATCCCGCCTATGAATGACCTCGGCGTAAAGCAAAAAGTTGAATTCGGGGAGGAAGCGGTCCTTCCCCCCCCTCCCTTCTAATGATTTGACCTGTGAACAACACTGGCAGGTGGGAGAAAAAAAATAGTTTATACTATCCCTTCTTTGAATATTTGCTACAAGCTTGCATAGCCACTAATATCTATTTGCCACACTATTAAAGAATTTGTTAGCTTTTATTTTATGGTAGTAAGTGCGCCGGTGAATTCGAGGATAGCTATTATTGTGACAATATTAATACCAAATTTGTAATATGCCTCGTAACCATGTAGGTAATGGTATCATGGTATTAGAAACGGTAACGGATTTCACCACATCATACATGAAACTATTCAGAACCGAACTAGGGAAACCAGTGGGAGCGGGAAATGGGCTTTTAGACGATGTGTTTCCGTGTAGTATTGCATCCCGGTGATCTGCTTGGGTGTATTAAATGCGGTTTGTAATACTGTGGGAGTCACACAGCTGTTTCATCGAGGACCCTGGCGACCTTATCTGTCAGATACGAGACAAGGTGACGATTAAATCTCAGACGTAATCGCAGCCCTGGAATGTAGTGCTGTGGAATCGCATATTCTATTTGCAACTATTCAAAACGTAGCCGATATCAGAAAACTCATAGACTGCAGTATTTAAAATGCGACTTGTATTAAACATGCTTTAACAATGAACTGTGTTTTATTTTAACTATAAGCTACGTAGGGCTCGAAAATGTAATTTCTGATATGTAACCAATCCACTGTAAATGATCGCTTGTTCAAACAGAACAGTGTCAAGAAACTTTATAGTCTGTTTTTTTTTACAGCCATAGGGTATAACAGGTGTGCAATAAGATACGTTGACATTTAAATAATGAAACGTATCCAACTATTTTCCCAAGCACACCATAGATTCCCATCCTTTTTGGCCTACCACCCACTTTACGGAAAATAAATTCTTATCACCCGCTTTACTGAAAATAAATTACGTACCATTCCTTTTTAGAAAAAAAAAAAACAACATATTCACCGCCTCATTTACAGAAAAAAATACCATACTGAATACTCTTCTTGTAATAAATAATAAAACCCAAAGTGCTCTATTATTTTCGGCTCGTAACCCAATTTTCAGTGATTCTATGGCGACCCTTTAAGGTGAAGTTATCATATATACAAAAACAGGAACAGGAATCTAAAATTACTTTATTAAATGCTAGTAATGAAAATGGCGTCATTCACAGTTCGATTAACAAATATATATTACGAAAAAATATTAATTAGGGCTGAGCTCGGTATAATGACTCTAGTTTATCGATACTTTGTGCCTTATTTGTCATCAGCAATCTTAAATGGCTCGTTCTTCTCCTGACAATACGCCGTTTCTTTTTCTTTGCTAATAAATTGTTGACAATGCTAAATACTCTTTCGCCTACATATTATGAAGGGAATGCAATGAAAAACTTCTTTGATGCAGCCCTTAAAGCCGGATACAATGCTGGATAACAGACGGTGGTGGTGGTGGTCTTCAACGCCCCCTAAACTTGCATTGGACTAGAGAGGCCTCCTACGTTCTCCTCAACGCCCACCGGTGAGGGCCCTTGTTGGGAAACACAGTACTATACAGTGAATTCGTCTCTGTCCCTTTTTAGTACGTTTACGTCCCTTTATCCTATTCCCGGTGACGATAATTTTAAACAACTGGGTTTGAATCTCTGGTTTCCATCAACGGATAGATAAACTATTTTTGTTGCCCAGATTTGCTGCTTCCACGCATTCGTCCATTTCCGAGGTGTACTCAACTAATAGTTCAGCCGAGTATATGGTGTTTCATTTGACGAACATTAAGAACTGTATCGAGAATCACTCATCTTTTCAAAGAGACGCAAGTCACTGTAAAAACAGAGGATGTATACCTGTAACAGAAAAAGCGTTAACCCCGTCCTACCACCGCGAATGACAATGATCACAGCGCTTACCCTCCTTATTGTCTCTGTAAATCGACCAATCCACTTGGGTTAGGTACATCTCAGTCTGTATATACAAAAATTATAATTGGTGAAATTTTTTTTAAAAATTAACTTTTGTTCCTGAAAAATCACGTCTCGGCATTTATGCTTTTCATCAGTCACCATCGTCTTTATCTTTTACAGTTTTCAACCGCCTATACACCGTATTTCAAATCATACATCTCTCCTCAACATTCTTCTCAACTACTTTCAGGAAGCTCTCTCTCCCCTGGTCCTGTTTTGTTTCGAGACCTTCCCAAAAATCTTGATTGTTGTCTTCTCCATTCGGATTTTTTCAGATATCCAAATCATTATAAACTTCACTTGTAGCGTTTCATAATTTACCATGTTCGTCACTCTCTCACTATTTATCCCTGTCTACTACGCTTGCTCTACTCCTCAAATACAACACTTCCAATTCCCGTACCATAACGTTGTTCCTCTGCTTTGTGACCAACGTTTTTAAATCATATATCAAAATCCACATAAAACATGTACTGCAAATAATACCTTAATATTTTGTGCAACATTTAGCTATATACTTGTCATCTACCACTTTTTAAAAATCTATCAGCACATATTCCTCTTTGTTTTCACCTTGTTTCCTTCTTTTTCTTTAAAGATGCACCCTTTGTGCTTGGAGGATTTAACATCCTCCTCCTATTGTTAATACAGTATCTAGTTTGTTATTCCGTCTATTATTACCACCTCGTAGATAGCTACATATTACATGATGGTTTGAAAATGAACGAAGTAATTTTTCCAACTGTTCTCGAAGTCAAGGTATTCAAAAAAATTATTCTAACAGAAGTTTGATTCGACCAATTTCATTGTTCACTCCGATAGGCGACGCTTAACATATTTTGTTAATTTTTTTGTTTTTTTTTTTTGAATTTGCTGAATATGGCTAAATTACCAAAACATTTCTTACATTAGACTTCCAAATTATTTCTAAAAACCAACCTTGCTTTAACCTCTAATTTACATAACTTAGTTACCACATGTTTCTTCATGGGATCGATGTGAGAGTTTCGCCGTCCAACACGACTTTTAACTTAAGGATAAACGGAACTGTTCAGTGTCCAAATGACACTTCTTTGTAATTTATGATTGCTATTAGAGTGGCTCTCTCTTTTCCTGTCCAGTTTTACTGCAGATAAAAGTTTATTATTCCACTTTGCCCCATCAGTCAGACGGTAAGCCTCAACAGCCGATTTAAGTAATATCAAGTCCCAGTGTTACGATTATTTCATAAGTTCAGTCTAATCTTATATATATATAAAAATAGACGTGTTTTTTCCTATATTTCACTTTTCAGCCACCACTACCTTGCACACATCACTGATGTTTGTTGCTGGAAGTAGCATGGAGTTTCCTGTAGTGCACAACGATGGCCGAATGCCGATAGCTGTGGGGATGTGGGAGATATAATGATTAAAGTTGGTCAGTGCAGGGCGTTTTCATATTTCGACCAAAAATTCGTATCTCCGTATACTTCTCTTTCCTGCC
Organism: Vandiemenella viatica; assembly: GCA_031002005.1. Classification (NCBI taxonomy): domain Eukaryota; kingdom Metazoa; phylum Arthropoda; class Insecta; order Orthoptera; family Morabidae; genus Vandiemenella; species Vandiemenella viatica. The sequence goes on from CM061920.1 coordinate 358,124,590, forward strand.
ACAACTACATAACATAGACCTTTGGTATTTGTGTGTGGTAGTAGAATCGTCTTTCCTGTCGTGCACTATGGTTGTTAGATGTCGGTAGCTATGGGGGTGTGGGAGATATGGGGGTTGAAAGTGGTCGACCTGTGGCAATTTCATACTTCTGCCAAAGACAAAAGTGTCATGGTGTATCACTTTTCAGCGAAAACTATAGATCACAGATAACTGGCGTTTGTGTGTAGTAGTAGCACAGAGTCACCTTTCGATCACAACAGCGGCCGAATTTCAGAAACTGTGTTACTATGGTAGATATGGTGGTTGTAAGTGGCCGACCAAGGATATTTTCGAATTTCGACTGTCTCCGCATATGTCACTTTTCTGCCACAACTACATAGCATAGAACATTGGTGTTTGTGTATGGTAGTAGAATCGTATCTCATGTAGTGCACTATGGTTGTTAGATGTCGGTAGCTATGGGGGTGTGGGAGATATGGGGGTTGAAAGTGATCGACCTGTGGCAATTTCATACTTCTGCCAAAGACAAAAGTGTCATGGTGTATCACTTTTCAGCGGAAAACTATAGATCACAGATAACTGGTGTTTGTGTGTAGTAGCAGCACAGAGTCACCTTTCGATCACAACAGCGGCCGATTTCAGAAACTGTGGTACTGTGGTAGATATGGTGGTTGTAAGAGGCCGACCAAGGATATTTTCGTATTTCGACTGTCTCCGCATATGTCACTTTTCTGCCACAACTACATAGCATAGAGCATTGGTGATTGTGTTTGGTAGTAGAATCGTATCTCATGTAGTGCACTATGGTTGTTAGATGTCGGTAGCTATGGGGGTGTGGGAGATATGGGGAGTTGAAAGTGATCGACCTGTGGCAATTTCATACTCCTGCCAAAGACAAAAGTGTCATGGTGTATCACTTTTCAGCGAAAACTATAGATCACAGATAACTGGCGTTTGTGTGTAGTAGTAGCACAGAGTCACCTTTCGATCACAACAGCGGCCGAATTTCAGAAATTGTGTTACTATGGTAGATATGGTGGTTGTAAGTGGCCGACCAAGGATATTTTCGAATTTCAACTGTCTCCGCATATGTCACTTTTCTGCCACAACTACATAGCATAGAACATTGGTGTTTGTGTATGGTAGTTGAATCGTATCTCATGTAGTGCACTATGGTTGTTAGATGTCGGTAGCTATGGGGGTGTGGGAGATATGGGGGTTGAAAGTGATCGACCTGTGGCAATTTCATACTTCTGCCAAAGACAAAAGTGTCATGGTGTATCACTTTTCAGCGAAAACTATAGATCACAGATAACTGGCGTTTGTGTGTAGTAGTAGCACAGAGTTACCTTTCGATCACAACAGCGGCCGAATTTCAGAAACTGTGTTACTATGGTAGATATGGTGGTTGTAAGTGGCCGACCAAGGATATTTTCGAATTTCGACTGTCTCCGCATATGTCACTTTTCTGCCACAACTACATAGCATAGAAGCATTGGTGTTTGTGTATTGGTAGTAGAATCGTATCTCATGTAGTGCACTATGGTTGTTAGATGTCGGTAGCTATGGGGGTGTGGGAGATATGGGGGTTGAAAGTGATCGACCTGTGGCAATTTCATACTCCTGCCAAAGACAAAAGTGTCATGGTGTATCACTTTTCAGCGAAAACTATAGATCACAGATAACTGGCGTTTGTGTGTAGTAGTAGCACAGAGTCACCTTTCGATCACAACAGCGGCCGAATTTCAGAAACTGTGTTACTATGGTAGTATATGGTGGTTGTAAGTGCC
>CM061920.1:358127379-358266821 GCA_031002005.1 Vandiemenella viatica
TTTTTGAAGGAACTTTTCTGGAGTTCAGCTGGAGAGATTTACGAAAATCATGGAATACTGAAACTGGATCCCCGACGGGGTTTGAATTCGCGTCCTCCCGAATGCCAGGCAACAGTGTTACCTATAACCCATCGGGCTTGGACGGCAGGAAATAAAGCTTGACAGAAAATTTTATAGAAGTATCAGTGTTAGTTAGAAACAAAGAGAGAGATGATAGTTTTACTACTTCCATCTTCCAGATTTAAAATGTGGAACCGCTAATTCACATTGCAGAGGGATTTTTTTAAAATTTATTTACTGTTCTTAATGATTATTATTACTACTAAAACTGTTGCTACTGCGTTCAAGTTTAGCTTACCTTCTAAATATGGTATGAAGAAAACAAAATTAAGGTGTTAATATTCCGCACCATTTAATTTTCTGGGAATAGTTTATTTATATTTCGTGACATAGTTTACCATTAGAGTTCTTTCGTGAATGCTCTTTCTACTTACCCTTGACCTTTATGTGTATTTGTCACACGCACAGTTCTATAACGCTGCAGCGTTAGAAAGTGTAACTAAGTCCATTCAAACTCTCTTATTGGTTTTCCGTGCGTAATTTAGCGATTCTTTTCTGTATTCGCCATATAATTGCGTTTGCTAGCGAATTGTTAACTGTTTATTCGAGGAAAAAAAAAAAATACGCAACGGTTATCAAAATTACGAAAAAAGTGTTACCATCTCTCTATAATCAATCAATTTGGTTATTTAAATAATTATTATGACTAAAATGGTGATATTCGTGATTATTTTTACTGCAGAACTCCGAACTTTCCCTCTGAGCGTCTGCGAGTTTCTTGCTGCGCGGGCTCATTTTTTTAGTCTTGGGTAAAGTGCTGGGTATGAGAGGTCTATTTTATCATGAATTTAGTGTACCACCTACCAGTTATGCTGTCCCATGCGGTATTCGTGTCTAGAACGAAGCATAATCGAAAGGCGAGGGGTCTCTCGAATTCTGTCCCCGACTGTACAATAAGTAATCCGAAAGGAAGGGATTAGAGAAAATAGTGCGACGCACCAGCAGGAATAACACCTCACAAGAGCCATAATTTTCCACCACTTTAACCGGTTTTGAAAGAATTTTTTTTTAAAAATCACTTGATTTGATGTTCAATGAATTGTAAGCATAAGAATAAGAACAAATATTTTCGATTTCAAACTACCGAAATCGGAAATATCTTGGGTAAATGTAATTCATTACCCTACGCAAAAATCAAACGGAAAAATTACGGCGAATTAATTAATAAAACAAGATCTTTGTAAGAATTATCAACTTTGAAATATATCCCGTCGTGTGTAATGCCTGGATAGGTTCATTCTGTAAAGCAACCCTATGCTACTGTTTCTTATTTGCGAAGTTGGTGATATGTCCCATGGCAAATGACAATTGTCTAATCATAAGTTTTAAACTCTGCTACGTTACCAAAAGCATGAGAGGGGGTTAATTATTGGCAACCACGCAAATGCTAACATACTTTGGTTTGAATAGAAAGTTACAGTGATACGGAAATGACATTGATTTGTTGTTGAAATGGGCAAATGGCTACATCAGATAAGAAGTGATGTTTAGTTGATTACATTTCCTGCTTCTCTATGATCTGCTGGATGGCAAATGAAGGTGCTGGGACGGGAGTGAGCGAAGCTCGATTTTAGTAAGCAGTATTTACCCCAGTCACGTATTGAGTCCAGAGATAAGTCCCTCTCTTACTAGACGGCCTAAGTGCCGCCCATTTTACGTACAAAGGTCCCCGAAGAGCCAAGACGGAGGGCTTTGTTCGACTGCAGTGGACTGCTGCAAAACCAGCACCACGCTTGCCAACACTTCCGGCAGAAACAACAACCTTCCGCCCGATAAGGATTGCTGACAGTTTCTGCTTGCAGGCGCTCTGCTAAGAGGTAACCTAGCATACAGCATTATCCACACGAATATCAAGTGGCGTCTGTACTGGACACATAGATATAGATATATTTCCATAAAAATGTGATCTTCACACATCCGAAGGAAGCGTAAACAGATACAAGTGATATCCAACATGTGATTAATTTGGCATCGTCACCAAATGTTTTACTCATTTCAAAGATTCGTGACACAACTGCATGTTTCACTGCATTTATGACAATCATGATTATGCCTTACCAACCTTGATAAATTTCATCTTCCCCATAGAGCCTGCTGAAATCCTACTCCGGTAATCTCTTTCACTTTAACCATTCACCCGCTCACTGTCCTTTCTTGTGCTCTCTTCCTTCCTTTATTCGGCCAATTTTTCTAAATTTTCTCTATAACTTTTTGGAATATGGGGTGGACAATTTAAGCAGGTACCTTGAAATATATCTAACAAAATATTTGAAAAAAATGTTTTAAATAAAAATTAACTGATGCTAAGAGGGAAAATAAAGTGCATAATTCACGTTTTATTTTGAGTAGGTTTCCAAGGTAAACACGAGTTTTTTAAAAAAAAAATTGTGTATGTATACAAATACCGTTTCCTGCTTGTTAAAGTCCATTTATCCGAATGCATGATCACATGTTTGATAGTGCTGACCGTTTTCTCAAAGTAATTAGACAAACACTTTTTTTCCTGGGTTACAGTGCATCTAATACATATTAAACTAATACTAATACAACAGAAGAGAAATAAAACATTTATGGGACTATAGAATCTAGTGAGTGAGGCATGGTATTCGAGAGGAAGAGGTTGCCATTTGCGATAGCAGCTATTCATATTTAAATATTATATGGTTTCCCGGAATTATATGCGGGGATGGTTCTTTCAAAAAGGTGATGGCATATTTACTTTATCCTTTGCTAGGTCGTTATTAACCAGCTTTCAGCCCTAATTGTATTAAAAACGAGCTAAACAAGAGTAGTAAAGAAAAATCGAATTAAGTATAAAATCTAAGTGGTAATTTTGCAGTACCCAATGCACTACAAAGAGGGCCATCTCAAATTTAAACAGGAAATGTTTCAAATTTTTACTACGAGAATGCGTCTGGCTCAAGAGTCCAAATAGAAATAATTAGAGTTATGTCATGGAAATAAGAATTAGCACTTAATTATATTAAATAAATAAGATTTTAAACAATCACAGTTTCGGTTGATCTTCAACAGTTTTCTTTTTTAAATTCCTACATTTACACATTTCGAAATGTACTATTTGCGACATCTCTCTAGCTACGTCTTAGGTGTTCACATCACAGACAATGTCCACGACTTCATGTTTGTGTAGCTTCAGGGTATTATTGGAAAGAAAGGATGGGAGGTGGTGATGAAATAGCATGTTATATTAAAAGTACATTGGGTGGAAATTTACCCACAAAAAGAAACTTAAAGTAACAGCTGTGGAGTATAACATAAACATTAAATACTTATATTTTTATGGCTCTCTTTAGGATAAAAGAAATATTTCAATGAATGTTAACGTAAACACCTTATTCAGAGTTTCACTTTCCATCTTGTGATGGAAAATTCATTCACAGAAAACAGGTAAAAGCAAAATGTGAAGTTGCTTTCGGGTAACTTTGATCGAGAAATATGACTTTTGAATTAAAAAAACGTATAAACTTTGCTTGGAATCTATCAAATGCGGGATTCTAAATCTCAGTGGTCTTGCGTGATCAGCATCAAACAGCTGTTCAGCGAATATGGGTTCAGACAAAAGTTCCTGAAATGGAATGACAGAGGAAACTGCCAAATTCATGCTATCAAAGATTACAACTATTCACATATTGAAAAATAAGAATAAAGCTGATTTGAAACAGAAGTTCCCTTAACTGAAGGAGAAAAATAAAAACAAATTTCTATAAGAACTTAGTTCATAAATAAGAAATAAGTTTAGTTACAGAGTTTCATGGCTAAAATAGTTTGCTATATGGAAAGCTTGACGCTCAAATTGTCGAATTTTATTGGAGATATTATTAGTTGCTTCAATTTTTAACGTAACTGAATTCCAAATGGTTAAGATGTTGCTAAGGTACTTTACATGAGAAAAATTATCTCGTGTCTTTGCATTTTAATCTAAAAATGCGGTCCTATAAATTTTAAAGTAATTTTTCTTTAATTTATATTACCTGATACCTCATATTTTACAACCTTCAATGTGGTAACTACTATTATTGTTATTTTTTCAGTAAAAAATGTTAATAGTTCATTTTTTTTACAAGCGTTTCTTAGATATGGATTATCTTGACTAGTATCATCATTGTATTTTAATTGATATGCTTTAAAGATAACTTTTTAAAATTATCTCGAAATGGAAATCGCGGCACTCTGCCCGGTTTTTATCTTTAATCTATAATCAAGCTGGTAACAAATATTCTTACTATCGGACAGAAAAAAGTGCAATGGATGAACTAATTGCCGAGAACTGTGATATTCACTTTGTTTTCTTGCGAAAACGAAAAAGTGAGTAGTTTTGTTTTGAAAAATACATTTTTCCTGGCACTCAAAGCTAAGCAGAGGATTTGTTACTTTGGTTAACCACTTATTAAAACAAACAATAAGCTTTCTCAATAACCCTATATCCTTTCAGCGATCACGGTGTATATAGCTACGTAGAAACGAGAGCCACCAGGTTATCTTTTGTGTTTGACCTTACCTGCATAATAATGATCTCCTGTAATCACTCATTTCGGTTTCCGATCCCTTCCTTTGTAAAAATGATTTATACGATGCTGATCTCTGTTAAGCCAGCCTGTGTCATTAAGTAGGTCTCATTAACTAAAACTGATGATCCACATGGAGCTGCAGCTGAGTTAGTGGAAACTAGACCGTGTACCAACGACTTGTGTTAAATTCGAAAACTATCCTCAAACCGTATAGAGTGCGAGATTATTTCACTGTTGATAGTGGTTTTGTATATCAGATTGTGGTGAGTGTTGATAGTGGTTTTGTCTGACAGATTGTGGCGTTGAACTCTATGAACCCTTTCTAGTCTACCATCGGAAGGATGGGCTGGAATGAATGGAGAACGTTTCTCATCTAATCCCCTCTCTCCAAGAGGGTAGCATAGGGCGGGCTAGGAGGTGCTGTACACCGGGACCCCAGCCCGTCTGGCCTGAGGGACCAAAATATTTTTTTGCACCGTGGCCCTTGTTAACCTACTGCCTCTCTCGTCAGTAATTCGCAACGTAAATGAGACTCCACACTTCAAAGATAATTTTTTAGTCTCTAAACTTAGGATAACGCATAATAACATTAATAATACTGGGGAAGATGACGTGAAACTACTCCATTTCAAGTACATTGCTTAAGAAGGAAACAAACATTGCAATAGTAAACAACTATACTTCGGAATCTGAAAGAGGCACAGAACTTCTGTGCCATGTGAGTTAATATAGGTTAGTTGCAATTTTTTCTCCTAGATATGATATCAGCCCATCGTGAAGATGTGATTGCTGCTAAGCAACGTTCCTTGGCCACAAATCATACTGATAGAATGTTAAATAATGTGTTGAATAAAATACTAAAAGAAAACAAACCTCAACACCATTGTTTGTATTGTGCCCCACTAGTGAGCAAAGGACTCTATTCAATGATATCGTTGGCCCTGAAGTTCTCGAGCGATTTTTCAGCTCGTGATGCCTCGTTCCTTTCCGTCTTTCTGTTTGTATCTTCCCTCTTCCTAGATGCCTAATTTTATCCATTTACTATCTGATCTCAAGACGTATCCTACCCACTATTTTTTCAACAACTTAGATTGAACTAAAGCATCTTTCACTTCCGGCATTTATCGTATATCTCTCTTTCCATTACGTTTTACAACGGCTGATATCAGAGTAAGTTTTTTTCCAACGTTCTGAATCAGTCTTACTGTTTTCTTGTTTCTTGTTTCTTTGTTAAAGGCCTGATATGCGAGCCATAAGTAAAAAATAGGTTGTTTTTCTCGTGAACCATATCACAGTATTTGATAATTATAGGAAAGTTAATTTCCGTTTTTAGAATGTTCTTTGTATTTTGTCTTGCACGTTGTTTACTGTGTTGCATGGGAGATATTCCAGAACTACTCCGAATTCTAATGTTTCTTCACTGTTTCGCCTGTTATCTCGCTAAATGGAGGCGGATTTTTCCCAGCAGTAACGATATTTAACTCAACACAATGATTGAACGGTTTTTAAGAACTTACCTTGAAGATGAAACAGATAGCAAACATTTGATATGTTGGCTTGTGTTTAAGTCAAACGATCCGACTGGATCAAGTTTCTCAAGTAACTATACATTGTATGGATTACTGAGAATCAAAATCGAAATATTAGGTCAATACTCCGCAATTCACAGGAAAAGGTGGGTGACGAAGTGTGCTTTGCATCAAAATTAATCTCTGACCTGTTTCTTCCTATCTCTAATGGAACGGTGGAGCATTTGTATCAGTAAGATTCCTCATTTACAATCTTATTCATCCTGTCACTGCGGCCCCAGTACGTTAGTGCGAGAAATATTTCAATATTTAAATGAAAATTGTTCGCTTGTTACTTGATACATTTATGCCGATATTCAAGGACCTGTGTGCTTTCCAACAGTATATTGAAGAATTTTCTCATTTGGCTTAGCTATTGGTATCACGAAAGAAATCTTATTTCTCCAGTCTCATTTCTATCCATTGGTGGACATAGGCCCGTGGCAAAATTATACCATCGCAATCGCAAATGAAGGTATTAGATCATAGGTCAATATAAGTTCAAATGGTGATCTCTCATCTCAGTTGCCAAATTATCTCATTTCAACCATAGGAACATAGGAACATATTTTGTATAGTCAACCTTTAATATTAGGTTACTCTGAGCAAGTTATGATAATTTCGTAAAGGACCAAAACTCCTAACAAAATAGTTCGTTGCAAGATTCGCCCTTCTTTATATCTTTGTAAGTGGTGTTTACCGAAAGCAGACCTGTATTGCTTTCTACGCTTCCTTTTCATCATACGAAGTTTTTTTTTTTTTTTTTAAATCTCCCTCTATGTTCAGATCATGAGGATCTAATTATTCTACTGTTACTCCTGTAATGTTGCTTGTGACTCACGTATTTCTGATTAGTCAGACTGTATTTTATTTGGCTGCTGTATTAAATGATCAGAAATACGCCCCTAGGTTGAAAAAGCTGACAGCATTCGAACGTCGTCCATAATTGTAACGGTACGTCGCGACATTAATGGAGCAAGAAACTAGAGCTTCAACGAGCAACTTTACTGTGGTGGGTGGTGATCTAGTAAGCAATTTAAAGCAGCCTCATTTCACCTGTCAGGTTCTCAAATGAGCGTGAACACTAATTCTTCTTAAGGGGTTCCTCCTAAACGACAGTCATTTGTCTTCAGGCGGTGACGTAATGAACAATGTGGGTGGTACACCTGCAGAAGGTAACAAACTTTGGAGGCCAGGCGAGACGACTTTACCCACATTCTGAAACATGTTGATGTTTTTGCTATATTCCAAAACAATCACAGGATCGACCAAAAATATAGTTGAAAAAGTACAGAAGATTATAAAGTGGTATAAAAAATTGTGTGATTTTATCTAACTGACAAGCTGAGACTACTGTATAAATATCAGAAACCTAATAGCAATTTGATGCAGCTACATTTTGAGATTATCGTTGCATGGCAATAATTCAGTCAGTAAATGCCAAAGTTTCACTGCATACAATACATGGTTTCTTTAAAATCACATCTGTAGGAATCATATCAACCTCTACAAAAATGAATACAGAAACACGGTCAAAAGAAAATCTGTAGAAACACCTGTACAGATATTAATGTTCTAAAAATAGATTTATCAGAAAATCTATTTCTTTATAGATGGCAAACTCACGCGGGTATAGCTGTATATAATGTAAATGTTGAGACTTGTGTCTGAAATGGAATCAGAGTATACTCATATGCGATAAAATAAGAATCTGAGAAGATTCTATGTTCATGAACAGACTAAAAAGGTAAAAAAAGAATTACATAACTGCAGATATATAGTGACACTAACTTTCACGTTGAAATAATTGTCTTCTAGCCACCATGCAATCAATAACTAAAATTAATACCATACTTTTCTCTGTAGCTGTAGTTTAACCAGGCGCTGTGTTAGAATAAGTCAAGAGGTAGGCGATGCGCGTCCTTTGATAGAAAAGTGTAGCTATTATATCTAAGGGATTGCGTACGGACATGGGGTTCATTTTGATCAACAAGGCCTCGCATTCGGGAGGACGCGGGTTCGAATACCCGTCCGGGCATCCAGATTTGGGTTTTCCATGGCTTCCACAAATCACTCCTGGCGACTGAAGGGATGTTTCCTTCCAAAAAGGCCATGGCCGAATTCCTTCCCGTTTCTTGTACCCAGTCCTTACCGCCTGTAACGCCCTTAGCCGTCGACGAGGCGAAAAGCTGTAAGTAAAAAAGAAATTAAAAAATTGAACAACAACGGCTGGCTTAGCTGATTCTAAACCAGCTAGGTATCTGACAAGGCCGAGTAATCCCCATTTCCCCAACAGTTACAAGGGCAAAGATACGGTGGATCTCTGATCTAAATTTAAAACATCGTACGTTACATGTGTTGTGAGTAAACATACCGATTCTGATAAATCAAGCTATTTCAATTATACGGATGGGAATTTAGACATATTAGTGCAAACAGTGCCATGTCATGTTCATTATCTTGGTAGGAATATAACAACTACATTACACAGGAAAAGTATTTTGCAGCGAAAATGCATAGTTAAAAAAAAAAAAATAATAAACAGTAAACAAGTAAGTTTGTATTAAAATAAGTTCCATCCTACTAATTAATAACAATTTTCTTTTTCAGAAAAGTGTTCCGAAAGGTTAGGTACAATCCTTCGTCTTTTCCTATCTTAAATTAGCATCTTCATCTCGGCATACCCTGTTCTCGGCATACATGTCCTCATATGTATTTGCTTAAAATATTCTAATCCTCCTCTTTCTCCACAATTCTTTCCTTCAGCTGCTTTCTCCTGCGACAAATTCAAAGACCAATGATGTCTTAGAATGTCAATTATCTATGCGAGTCTCTTTGACAAAGTATTATTTCATACTTATCAGTCCAGTAAATTTTCAGTAAAATTTCACGGCCACCCTTTGCATTAGTTTTCCTTCTGGTATTTTTAAAGTCCAAACTTCGATTACATAAGGTATTGTGCTCCACACAAATAATTTTTCGATGTTCAATCTTTGAAAATAAAAACTATTTGCTAATGAAGTTCTGCTTTAGATACAGCTTCAACCAAAATTGTAATATTAGTGCCGAACTAAGCATTCTCTTATTTCTTAGTAAAGCAAAGTAGGAGAAACGACAGTAAAAATACAATTAAATTTAGAATAATTGAAATACGAGTAATACATAGTTTACCCGATAGCATGGCTCTGTGCGTAAAGGTGTCGCACACTGTATAACAGGACCAGTTTTGAATCCTCGTACTCTCTCACGGTCTCCATCATTGGGTTTTGTAGTCGGTTTCACACAATCGTCTAGGCGTATGTTGGAAGAGTCCCCAATTTCTGCATCATATACTACACATTTCACGAACAAAAATACTCTTATCATTTAGAATACAAAATGTTACAAGTTACGCATTCCTCCTGTAGGTTAAGTACGCTGCACCTATCAAACGTGGTTTGAATTATGGCAGGACATAGATCCTCCCATACCCCCCCCCCCAAAAGCACCAACAAGGTCACCCCCGACGACATCGATTTTGGGGACTTTTTTTTTTGCTCTACTGTTTTTATAAGGGCGGCATTCTGGAAAAATGTGAGATTTCTATCCTCGCCCGAGTCAAGCCCCCCCCCCCCCCGCAAACCAAACAAGCCAAATCCTAGCCCCCCCCCCAAAACCAAAATCCTGGATCAGCCACTGCCACTACCTCTCATGGTTAACGCTGGCCACCTGCACCTGTGTCAAAACGCAGATCAAGGAAGACAAACCGAAGCATTTTCACAAGACACCATTCAGAAAATACTCATATCGCAGACATCCGCACAAAACAGTTTTCCATCACAGGAGAAGAAAATGGAAAAACAAATCATTTCTTATTTTTGTTTCTGTCTTTACGCCTCGTCGATGTCGACGTCATTAGAGGCGGGAAAGGTCTGCGGTCGAGGAACGGGAAGGAATTCACCGATGGAATTTTGAAGGAATCATCCCGGCATTCTCCTAGAGTGATTTTGGGAAAATCCAAATCTGGATGGCCGGACCAAGATTCGAACCCACTTCCTCCTGATTGCAAGGCCAGAGAGTTGCCACTCTCACATCACGTTCGGTAAAGTCACTCCCTTTTAAATATTCCAAGAAAAAGTGCACTCAAACTAACGGTTGAGCAAAAAATAAAGTAGAGAATTAAACGGCAAAAATAAATTCCAAATGGGAATTAAACTAATTTATATCTGCGTTATCATTAGTTGATGGAGATTTTCGTTGGCAAAGTTAATTATTTTCAAATTCCTTTTTTATGGAATAACAAAGTATTATTATTAGTGTGTGCCAATTCATCCTACCAGATCACCAAAATCCTTTATTCTCATCATGGCTTGTAATTAAGACTTTGTGCATAGTTTCTATTGGATAGATAGAACCTAGGATTGTCGGTTCATAGAGCAATGGTTGAACCTTAAGCGTTGTCATCTTCTGCGATTTGGGTAACTTATATTTTGTACGATATGTGTTATTTTTGTTTGTGAAATGTGTAATTTATGGAACGGAGAATGGAGACAGTTCATAAGTGTTTGCGCAAAACCGCCTAAGAACTGCAATCAGGACGGATGGTACATGTGCCCAAGTCTATGTGCCGCTGTACCATCCCGCGCCTTAACCCGCACAACCACACTGGCGTGTTGGTATAGTAGCAGCAATAGCTAATTCAACTTTGTTTCTTTCCCATCAATCATCTTACACTTACTGTGCATCGAAGAAAGTTAATTTGAGAAAACAATTTTAAAAAATGTGTAAATTGTAATTTAAAACGAATGCTCAATCACTGCACTAAAACGTCTTTGTCTAACTTGCAGTATCTTCTACCATTATAAAAAGTTCGTCACTTCAATGACAATTTTGCAAATTTTCTTTGCGATAAGCAAATTTTCTACTCAAAGAAGAAACCTTGCCATTAATTGCATAGAACTATTTGCTGGCCCCGCATATACAAAAACTTAGATTAAAAAATAATGTAACAATTACAGAAAATGTAGAAAAGTATTGTAGATGCGCAAAATTTATTTCAAAAAGGGTAGCGGTAAATTATGGTAACTAATGTCAAATATGCCAAAAGAGTAAAATTTGGAATTTTTATGTGTTTGTCTTACTGTTGGAGCACGAACGCATTTTGTGGAAACGTGATAGCCGTATGTCATGGTTTAACATAAAGGAAACAGATTGGAAAACTGTACATTTTGAAATGTTTGTCTGTCCCGATTAGTACCGAATTTCATCCATGTTACAGAAGCCATAATCTCAAATTTTGGAACGTTTTACATGTGTGTACCTATCAAGGAAAAGCAATTTCAAAGACTCTATAAATACTAACAGCTAATGTTATGTTTCAATGCGACGATGATGAAATCTTTCGATTATTGTCTGAAACAAGCCTGCTCGCAGTCGAAAAGTGTAACGCAGTGAAATAAATATCAGATGAGAACTTGTGTATTACGTGATTAAAGTCTTTAAATTAAGAGGAATTTCATTCCAGAACTAATTACTTCAAACATTTCTTCGGATTTTTTGAATTGTGAATTGAAATCATGGTAACGAGTTATTAATTGACGAGAAAGAAATTGTCAACGAATGCTAACTATAATAAAGAAATATGTATTTATTAATCAAATGAAATGATAAATTATTTATTGTAAAAATAAGTTATTTTATTATTTAATTTTAAAAATCAATATCAACATCAATCCAAATAGATCTTAATCATCTGCTTTTAAAACATTTAATATTAGATTTTGCCATTTTCATAAATATTTCTCCGTCACTGCTTTGCAAAACTGATAAAATTTCTCAGCAAGAGTCTTCAAAATTGATTGAGTTTGCAGTTCAGCCTTGATCGAATCCATGAACGTTCTGTTTCGCTCTTATTTCATAAATTATTCTACGGACTAAAACTTGTCTCGTAAAAGTCATTGCTTGTTGGAATTGACAAAACAAAACCAACTATTTTTTTAAAAAATATTCAAAATCATTAAAAACGCTTGTTCTAAAGAAATTGGCCCAGATTTTATCGTTTGGAAAGTCTTTTGGAAGGACCTGAAAAACACGTTTCAGACATGTGAACTCTGTATAAAGGAAGTTAATGTTAACTGCATCTAGAATTTTCAAATTCCCAGAAAATTCAAAGAGTATTTTCCTGTCAGTTTCAATTCCTCTGATTTAAGGGACATTCCATCCTCCCGCTGCAAGCATGGGATACTTGGCTTGGCCTCATGACCACCGTGGTGAACTGAGTTTGAGAAAAAAACTAGTATACGGAAATTCAGGGACAGTTACGCATAATTCCTGAACACGAGATCAGACACAAAATTCCGGGACATTCCTGGATTTTCCGGCTATCTGGCAATCCTACCCATACCTGGTACTTTACGATTAGTTTCTTAATGCTAATACTTTTGCATTGATTGAAGACAAATTTTAAAAACTTTTCAAAATGTCCAGACAATAATTCTAATGAATATTGAATGAGTTATTTTACCTTCGTTTTTTACTTCTCCACAGGCCCGCCCCTAGCTGTTTGAGCGTCCCGGTGCAATAGCGATTATGCCGCCCCCTGTCCAACTACAGCCAGTGGTGGATCTAGGAAATTTCCGAAACGGGTCAAAAAACTGTGAGATTGCCGCCCCCATTGTTGCTATCCCCAGTGTCGCCGCCGACCGCCCGAAGCAGCTGTTGAGCTAAAAAAAAAAAAGGGTCGCCCGCTATGTAATATGCTGCCTTGCACGCCCGCTTACGGCGGCCCTGCTTCTCCATGTGCTCGTATCGTTCATTGTTTCTTAAAATTCTATCTATGAAAATGTATTGCATGTGCAACACAGGTAATCGTTTTCCCTCCAATAATAACTTGGAATATTCTACGAGGAAAACGGAAAATAACCACTTATTTTTAAAAAATATCGGACTCCGATATCCAGATTTCAATATCGATATATCGTCCTAAAAATATCACTCATAAATATCGATATTTTTTTAAAAAAATATCGATATTTTATCAACAGCCCTACTTTTAAGTACTAATTTAAGCAAATTTGGAAATATTCTCTTCTATCCCACCAGGTTTGGTTTAATTCTTTAAGCCACCTTAAGCGAAGTATTTGCATTTGGGACATGAAGTCCCTGAAGTCGGCTGACGGACTCATCGAACTCATTTCAAATGATGTGGGTGGTAGTTTAGGTAAACGAGCTTCTTCCTCAGATTACTGAGCCCTTGAACAAGATAACATAAATAGTCCCTTTCTCTTATAATAATAGTATAAGATTCCTTATTTCTTGAACCTTGGATCTAAGAAAATGGACTGGGTAACCATTTCTACGGATTCGTTGAATCCTTTTGTAAACAGCTCCCTCTCCCCACTAACCTCCTCCAAAAGCTGTTTATTTTCTACATATAATTAACTCTTTTTCTGATGACATGACCCAATATGCCTATAATTAAGAGAGACGCCGTTTCTGAAGCAGAGTCCTCCTCTGTCACTTCAAAAAATACTTCTGAACCTCTGATCCATAGAAAAACTCGAAGTCATCTTCCCCTGGAGCGGAGTGGGCTTGGCGAGAAAGGTGCTGGTCGGAATGGAAACATTCATTGTTGCTCGCAGTAATTAACGATAGCTCTGATGTTTTCGTGAAATGTTTTTAAGTCATCCGACACCAAAGTCTTGCTACAAGATTGTTGGCAAGCCTCATTACGGATCCCAAGGCCTATTGCAGGCTGTAAATGTTAACCGAAATTTTTGATTTTGTATCATATTTGTATCTCGTCTCGCTACAAATGATCCAATTTTACTCTGTAAATTTGGCCAAAGTTTTGAAATCTGCCAGATGGTGCTTTTCTTAAGTTAATCAGTATATCACTAGCATTGTACGTGCATACTAATAAAACAGTGTTCGTTTAAACGGACTACTTTAAATTTTATATTTACTTCCTTTGTTTCAGTATTATTATTACATTCAACTACGACGCCATCCACCAACGTCTTTTCTTTTCACTGTTTTACTCGTAAAATCTCACCATTTAACAACACATAAGCCGCTTCGGCACATGCTAAATCTTTGATACGGTCCAATTCATAATCTTCATTCATTTTAGTGCAAAATATTTGCATTATCCACACAAATTTGGAACTGAAGAACAACAAAAACACTGACTAAGAACGTATAACGAAAAGCAGGTACGCTCCATCGCAATTAAATATTCGAGGCCATTCGCAATTTAAAAAATCTACGCAACGTGGGAATGGCACATGGCTCTGAATTTGGCATACTTTACCCTATCCTCATATTATGCTGAAATATTTTATTTCTGATAAAATAAACAATTTATGGGACGGAATGCCCTTAATAATTTACTTCTAAAAATAAATTTATTATATGATAGGATCTATAACATTTTGGAAGGAAATCGAAAATTGTCATTAGTTTCTTAAACACGAAAAAATTTATATTTAAAACAGTAAATCTCTAAATTTCATATATTTTCCTCTTCCAAAGATAAACATACTTTATTTTCTTACAAGTAAGTTGCCAACGCTAGCAACACGCGTTGGGAACTAGGCTTAAGAGTCGAAAGGAATCATGAGTTACGCAAATATCAAAAGTTGATAAGAGTCGAAAACGAAGAAGAACCAAGAAGCCAGAGGTGAGCGGAGTGCGAGTGAGCCGAGAGTCGTAAACATTGAGTTAATGACTCAGAGACGAGTAAGAATCTGTACGAGTAAGAATCTGTACGAGTTGAAAAATAACAGTAGAAATATATTGAATCTTAATCGAACACTAAAATATCAAAAATTATTTTATCTTGAAATATTTTGAAGGTACACCACTATAAATACCCTCAATATATTATTCTGATAGCAGTGCACAGTAACTTTCCGCTTTCCTTTTCCAAAGAGGGCAATTAATTAGGAGCATGAACTGAAGACAAACAAAAAGCATTTATCGTGTGTTTTGCGGATTCGGTTACATCTTTATCTTGTGTGTCACTACAATACAGATAACGCCAGACGCTTTCGTAACATGACATTATCAGCTTCAGCAGCCTGCCAGCGGACTCGACACATTTCCTTCCATGTGTTTGCTTTTTCATTCACACTCCATGCAAATAATGTGTCGATATCAACCCAGCTGTCAGTCAGCTGCCACTGCATTCAAACCAAATCGAAAAGCCAGTATTGTCTCAGAGCTACAGCTATCTGGCAACTGCTTCACAGCGAGGATTTACACAGGTCTCCAGAAAAATGAATCAGCCACGTATTTTGGTTGTCTATTAACATTCTTGAACAGTGTTTTATTGGATAAAGCCACCGTACTGCTGGACAGGGGCGTAGCTACTATGGGGCTAGGCGGTGCAGTGCACCGGGGCCCTCACTCTCAGGGGGCCCCCAAGCATACCTCAAGGGGCCCCTAAGCGCACCTCTAGGGGCCCTCAAGCGCAGTTTAGAGGGTCCAAGAGCCTTCACGGCAAACTGGTGACCTTTTTTTTTACCTCTACCGTCGTCTAAGGGGCCCCTGAGAACACAGGAGCCCGTCACTAAGGGCTCTCGCTGCTCAAGCGGGGGCCCCAACCACTTCTCAGGGGGCCCCTAAAGAACAATTTTAGGGCCCCGGCCCCCATCCTCAGTTCAGGGGGCCCCTACCAGCACACAAATAAAAAAAAAAGGTCGCCCGTCTGGCCTGAGGGCCCAAAATAATTTTTTTGCACCGGGGCCCTTGTTGACCTAGCTACGCCACTGCTGCTGGATATGACGGACAACAATGGAACCAGTGACTATAGTCTTTGAAATAAACATATAGTTTACCAGTCACAGGTACGCACAAGCATACATGCTTAACTGTAACCTTCAACTTCTATAATGCGGTAGGTTAAGAACTTTTAAAGCATCTTTAAACAAGAATTTCACGAAGTTTTGTTGATCGTTGCTTATGGAAACCCATTGATAAAATTAAATTAGATAATACTTGATTATGTTGCGAACAATGGAAGTTTTAACCACAAGCAACCAAACCTTTACCCAAGCCGACGGAGCAAAACCAGACAAACGTCGTTCAACAAATCATTAGCAAGTACAAAAACGATGTGAAGACTAACTGGTGACCATGAACTTTCAGGAATGAAATATCGTCTGCGTGTGTTTGGATAAGACTATTACGATAGGGTTGTTGTTCAGTGACAACGAGAGTGAAGATGATAATTAGTTTAAGCATAATAAACAAAAGTTCAGCAACAGTTGCAAAATATTTCGAAATTTCCGGTAATTCATTGACATTGAATAATATTCTTATTCATCACGTGCTAGCTGATTATAGTGACTGAATGGAAAGAATAATTAAAGGATTGCTAAGAGACAGCTTTTCTGTGTATTGAAAATAATTATGCTAATAAGTATCCTTTATTTTTCATATAACTATTTATACTACGGTAGTTTGCTCTAGTATGTAAAATCCAATGATTACTGAAACCGAAAATATTTTATCTTAAGCCGTTATACTGAAGCCATGGAGCTCTAATCATGGGAAATATAGAATATTTTGATTAAACGGGAAACTAACCATCTGTTTCTGGTAGTTTGATAGCCCCCGTCGTTCTTCACTTGCAGTTTACAAGTTTATTATGCTATTTAATGCCTAGAGGGCTGAGCTGGACGAGGGACAATCTATTATTATTATTTATTGGTTGCCATGTAGCTTATGGAAGGGTTGCAATCTGACAATAAATTTCAATCCCATTTTTACTTTCACTGAGGCCAGTTATAACCTTATAAACAGTACAATACCACACATCTTCAATCTGCAGAAGATTGATGTGTGAGCTGTAATGCTCTCGAGGAGGCGCAAAGCTAAAAAATCAAACCCAGAAGGTAATATTATCAGGTCACTAGTTGTAACCAGTTATACATATTACACAGTGTCAGCTACGAGAAACGCCAGTTAGCAGGTGGCACTAACTCTCAGCAAAACACCCTCGAATAAAAATATACAATGACAGCTTATCAGTAACTGTCGTATGTTGAAAGGAATATACGGTCAAGTGGTTTAGCATGATCACATGATATCAAGAGAGAAAATATAGCTAATTATCATGTAAGGAACTTAACGGAAGATCATGTCAAATTTCACTCTCGGAGCTGATGTGCGTTATGAATTTTGAGGGCTTCGATTCCACCACGGAAACCGCAAAGGCCTCGGGATTACTTACAAAATAAGTATATATATATATATATATATATATATATAAACTGTGGCGTGATATGAACAAATGCTGGAGCGATAATTTAAGAGAAATAACGTACAACTTGTTAAGTATATAAAAAAAAAAAAAAAAAAAACTCGTTATTTGGTCACTTACTGATGGCTGCAGTTGCGGAAAAGTAATTGTTGTTGATGTTGGCAAGATCCAAAACATTATGAATGGTTATGTTCAAGTCGGCGGATGGATGTATTCAATCTGAAAATGCAAATTCTGTGGCAACTAGCAGCTGCTCATCCTCAGATAAAAAGAAAAAAACATGGTTTCAAATATGAGACAAGGAAATAAGGTTTTTATACATTTATAAAGCTGAGACAAAACATATTAAAAATATCATAAGAGTTTCCTACTTATGGATTCTGGTCTCGGCTGGTTTACGGGCGCCTAAAGCGACCTTTAGTGTGGCGAAGCTTTTTTTTTTGTTCTGAAATATGCTAGGTCGATCAGTGGCTCGGATTTAAGAAGCCGGCTATCCGATAAGAATATCAGATTAGGTTAAGCCGCGAGAAACCAGTTCTAAACTCTGTCACCTGATCGCTAAGACCAAACCGGATTACATTTATTTATTCATCCGAGTGAGTACAATTCCAGGGCAGTTTTTGAAGGTTTGTAACGAATTAATGGGGAAAAAAAATACCAAGTAAAACTATGTGTTCACTAATTGTATTGGTGTTTACGTTGTACATGCATAATATTTGGAAGATGCAGAGAAGAGCTATCTGTTTTAGACCGCTTTTTACAGTGAGTTACATTTTACGGAAGCATATTTCAGTCACAGTGACAGGATAGATAAAATAACTGAGATGGGATTACGTTCAAAAACATTATCCATTGCACCGTGCCGTCACATATTCAACTGTACAGTAAATTGTTTGGTGCAGTTTTGAAAATTCTGCAGTAATACCGTAAAACTCGATTTACGACTAACCAACAATCCGAAAATGCAACCTAGGTCTAGTTACGGGAGTATGATGGCCAGTTGCTTTTCTCAGTATAAGTATTGTAATGCGTGTGTACATGATTGTCGTGTGTATTGTAGCATGTTCTGTACATGAAGTTAAAAGAAGGAGAAGCTGAAATCGGTGACGATCTACTCAGGTCTACTATTCCGAAAGACACCGAATTGGCCTCCAAGTTTCACGTCTCCGTCCGACGAATGTCGTTTGTCCCTTACTCACTACGCAGAAACAAGTGATTTAACCCATCTGGTAATAATAAACTTTGCATTATAATCTTTCTGTCACCGGAGGTTCTTACAGCTATCCCCCTTATCGAGTGACAGACATCTCATCATGTAATAGTACAGTTTCTGGACAGTAGTATAATTTTAACATGACACTTGATCAGAAATGAATTCGAAAAATGTCACGGAGCGGATCCAGGAAGTATATAATGAGACAGTCCTCCGGGCAGGCGAACATGTAATATTGCTTGAGGCGAAGGGAAAGGGCTTTCTCAATGGACTATGGAAAAATTATTCAACCGATGTGCGTAACCGTACATTTCCTTTGTTTGCTTTCTTAATAGATACCTACCAAAACAAGCGTTTTGTGTGAAAGACTAAATAATATTGCTATCCAGATTACATGTTTTTAAATCCACTACGGTATTTCGTCAAAAATGGTCCCGGGTTAAGAGAGGCTCTAAAAACGTGACACAAGGAAGGTTCCAAACACTCGCTATATAAAGCATTCGCCTTTACAACAGCGGGAAACCATCTAACAACTGCAATGAGGATTCGACCTTGGCACCGTTGTCCCTTCACGAAAGGCGGCTATAATTATTAATAATATGAAAATTGATATGAAAGGATAATTTTTCTGCGAAGAACAAAAGAAAAGTCTCATACAATTCAACTATCAAACAATAGTCTCCGAGATTTATCGTACTTCAATCTGGACAAATCAAATAACCATTTATTGACAATTAAAAACAAAATAAATGAACAAAAGATTTTATTTCTGGCATTATTTCCAATCAAAGGGTAGATGAAGATTCCTGTCGTTTGTAGTGAACGGAGATTATTGCCGAATACCTGTTGTAACGCTGTCGCCACGTTCCAATGTGCATTTTTATTATAAAATAATAATATAAGGGTAATTTACATAAATCTTGGGCGACCACCTAAATAGATTTTTGTTGTAATTTCCTAAAGTATGCAAGATTCCAAGTGAGGACTGTAATGCAATGGTGAACATTCAGTGTACCTTGTTAAAGCGAATATTAAAGAATTATTGAGCTGTGTAGGCTTGAAGCTAATCGTGGTCTTCCCGAACCATGGCGACATGAAGTCGCGGATTTAGGGTTTTGCCGGACGACACACTCTGCTCCCTGGGGGTGGGCGGTCAACAAGGTCACTCACCTGGTGGAAAATGCCTGCCGCCCGAACACAGATTCGTCCTCGAACGCAGCCGAATACGTCTGACCTCTGTTAGTTCCGCGGGGCAAATCAGATATCGGAGATATCACGTGACATTAGGTGCCAACCTGAAGATCCAATCCAAATGAGCATATAACTTAAAATCCTGGGAATTTTCTGTTGAATGTAATCTTCGAGACTTCAACGGGGTGGAGCCAGAAGTTTTCCTCGTGCGGCGAAGAGCGAGGAGCTGGACATTCTACATTCGATTCTATGCGAGTCTAGTCTGAGGTGGACTTGGAAAGTTGGCTTCTCTCGCCAACTGCCGCTGTACGAGAGCAGACTTATCACGGCGACACCGCCAGTAATGCGATGATGCGCATTAACAGACAGGACGTGTCTGTAGCCGCCGTGTGAGATAATCTCACATACCGTGGGTCATCTCCGGTCACCGCAGACATCAGACGCAGAACTACAATGGTAACTTATTACGACCAAGCCATCTGATTGTGCATTCCGTGAAACAGAACCCTTAAGCGACTGAGAGGATAGATCCATGTTCTCACTTTGTAATTGTAAAAACCCCTGAGCTAGCGGCATAATTTGCTTTCGAATGATATATTGTTCATTCGTGGCGCCCATGATTTCCTTTTAACTGTAAAGTCACAGTATTATGATACCTTTGTCTGAGGTCGTCATAACTTGTATTTTTCATTGTTTTCAATTGTCATTATTTCTTGCATTTTAATTCTGAGATATATTTAAAAGTAAATTTACAATTGTTTGCTTGCTCATGACGGCTGATTGTACCTCTGAGCGTTGCTTTTATGATTTTACCATTTTGTGCTAATGTTAACGGTAAATTCGCTCAGACTTGTAATCGCCAATGATAAGATAATAAATGTCATTGTGACAATTTTCCTAAATTCCAACTAACAACGAGATTCTTGCAAAATTAATAAATTTTCGCTCCTTCATAAAAATTAAAATTAAAAATCTTTTATTAATCATAAAGGTATGAAAGATAATTGTAACGTAGTTTGCCCACTAAGGCACCCACTACACTGTATAATGCCGCACACTTGTTAAGGGTGTCAGCTGAGATGGTCAAGCAGAAACAATGCACATATTAATTTTGTTGTTAAAATAATCCGAGGTAGCAATTCGCGCATAGCGTAAACAAAAGGTCTCAGGCACACTATCTCTTCATTGATTTGGGAATCTGCATAGCAGTTTCTTGTAATTCAGATTTCTAAGCCCAACGTCCTTTTTGCAGAACTGTTCATGTATGTGCATTGGATCTGACACAAGTTTAAAATGCCTCTGGCCAGTCACCACTGAATTATTGCTTTATTATTTTTTTTCCTCCGTCCTTCGCTAAAACATTAATTTCTGGGATTCTCGGACGGGTCAGAGTGCTTTTCGTGTACCTGAACACCCAGGGTCATTGCGAGCCCTTTCTGAAAAAACACGTCCTCCCGTGTAGGAATTTCTGCAAAGTTACGTGTCCCTAGCAATGCCTTTTAATTTGCATATTAATTCCAGGTACAACACTCACTTTGGGAGCGTCCATAAACTACGTGGCTACATTTTGGCCTCCTGTGAATCCCCCCCACTTCCTTACGCAGCCTGATGTAGCTTCCTACTATTACTATTAATCTGCGATTCACTAAAAGTGTGTGGCAGAGGGTGCATTACACCTATCCGAAAGGGTAATAGTTTGGAAGGGATATACGGGATATGGTAGGAGGCTCCCATGGGCTATTGTGAGGAACCATCCCAGCATTCGCGTGAAATGATCTGGGAAAACCCAGATCCGGATGGCCGGAGAGCTTTATCGAAAGCTACTCCTGTCGGATTTTAAGTTTACTTGCCCGGTAAATCCTTTCTATTCCATTCCCTAATCGCTTGCGGAAAAAATGAATACAGAAAAGAATTGGTTCGGGCCCTGATTTCTCTTATCTTATTTTCACGGTCATTCAGAGATACGTATGCTGGTGGTAGCAATATTTCTTTGCTGTCATTCTGAAATATGTCAGTCGTGAATTTTTCAATTAGCTTCTGTCGAGAGCAACGCCTTCGGTGTTCCAGGTCTTCGCAACCTAACTCCATCAACATCGCACTTACGCTTTCCCTCCAACCATATATACCTATCACGAATCGGGCGGCTCTTATTTGGACCTTCTCTAATGCCTCCATTAACCCCCTCTGATGGGGACCCCATATATAACAACAATATTCTAAGTGAGGACGCATTTGTGACTTATATGCAATCGATTTAACTTCCGGAGTGCATTGTTTTAAATTACGACCTAGAAATCGGAGCATACGATTTACTTACCCAATTACACTCTCGACATGCTCATTCCACGACAAATTATTACGAATTGTTACCCCTAGATATTTAGCGGAATCTACCGTTCTAAGGACAGTACCATTAATTGTATATTCAGAGCTAAATGGTGTCACCTTTTTACTTACACGCAAGACTTGGCACTTTTTACAGTTTAACTGCAACTTCCAGTCTCTACACCACGCAATTATTTTCGTAATGTCGTATTGTAACAAAGCGCAGTCTTCCTGGGTTTTGATTTCACGATAAATAATAGCATCATCGGCAAATAATCTTTTCATCCACCTTATTATGTCACACAAATCAATGTATATGAGAAACAACAGAGGCCTTATCACGCTTCCCTGGGTAACCCCGAACCTCACCTCGGTAAATGATGAACTCTCACCGTCGAGAACTACACACCGTGTTCTGCCCTTCAGAAAGTCTGAAACACAGTCGCATATTTGTCTAGATATGCCGTAGCCACGAAGTTTCCTAAGTAACCTAGTGTGAGGCACAGTGTGGAAAGCTTTTTTAAAATCTAATAGAACTATATCAAACTGGGATTGCCCATCTATAATACAGCACAAGACGTGAATTAAAAGTGCAAGTTGTGTTTCGCAGCATCGGCCTTTTCTGAATCCATGTTGATTTGGGTTTAAAAGCTCATCTTCATCCAAAAACCGCATGACATTTGAACAGATGATGTGTTCTAAAATCTTACAATATACTGATGTTAACGAGATCGGTCTATAATTTTGAGGATCATTAACATTCCCATTTTTAAACTTTGGACTTTCGCTGCGATTCCCCTCCCCACCTTTCCGTGTGGCATGTAACATTTTGCTTAATAATTCCAGTTTTATCATAAAAGATTATCATTAAAATTATTGGGTATACGACTATATTGCGTTATACAGTATACTTTTATAGAATTATAAATAATATTTTGAATGAAATGTTTACACCAGCCACTCCAGGAAATGATAAATCACTAGGAAAAAAATCTGTTCAGGTTCAGTCAGGGATTCTTCTCTGCTTGAGATGTTACAAAAAATCTCCTTATCTTATTCATCATCATTCACTAACTGATAAAATAGAACAAACTAAATCTGCCGCCTTAAAACTAAGAACTGATTTTTTTTTGTTTTGTTTTGCAGCAGTTCAGTCACCTTTCTTTCTACATTACCAGCAAATGATTCTTTGATCTGCTTAAAGGTTTTCTGTGACTCACTGGACAATGATAACTCGTTGGCAAAATATTTTCCGTAAACTGTGCAGTGCCACTACACATCACACTTTGGACTTGAAATAACATTTCACCCAGCACTATAATTAAAGTTTCACTGAAATTCACTTCTTAGAATAAATTTGAAATCATATTATCAGCCAGCGGTGCTGTCACACGTGAGCGACCCTAATAAAAACAGTTTATTTCAAACAATCAAAACAATAAGACTGTCACTGTCTTGGTAAATACCTGGTGACATCTGTAAGCGAATTTGAGTATAGGTAGTATCAGTTAGTTTAATTGCGCCTGCCGTGTGTAACCCAACGCTATGGCCAAGAAACAGGAATGCGTGGCACTGTCAATATTATCAGAGATCTAAATTAAATACTGAGATAATTAAATTACGGAAATAAATATCCATAAGTTGTGGTGTATTCTGTATTTTGAAACTGTGACAAATAAAATGAATGAAAAGCCAAGTTTCTCGGCTAGGAATTCTCTCCCACCCCAGGTAGCCCAGAGTACCTTTCTAAAGCCACGTTTTCACGACGTCTTGGGGGACATCCATTAATAAGTGAGGTGAAATAGGGGGGGGGGGTTGGGCGAGATCTCACCAGAAGGGGGAAGGGGGGGGTCTGGCCAGATCTCACGAAATCTCACCAGGCGGGAGGGGGGGGGGGGGCAGAAATCCGGAAAACACCTCACTTAATTTGTGGATGCCCCCTTGTAACGAAGGTGCGGCGGGACGGGACGGGACCTCATAATAGCCGAAGTGTAGGGATGAGCGCGCGCCGCAGGTTAGCCCTCGCTTACCTCGCCGCCACCTCTCCACCACGTTGCCTAGTGTCGTTTGGCATAGAGCACTTTATAGCAACAGAAGGGGTGCGCACCGCTGCTGCAAACCGATGGCAACAGCACTCCACTACACACTCCTGTGATGTTTACCGACACAAGGTGAGTAGCTGCGTCTCGTCCCCGCTAGCAGAGGCGGTCCTGTTCCCATGGCGTGTTGTTGAGTACTAGTCCCGTCCCGCCTCGTCTTCGTTACAAAATGTCGTGGGAACGCGGCTTAACAAATGCCCCCCCCCCCCCACAGACCAAGCCACGTAGTTTTTGGATGGTCCCTTTTCATTTTATTCATGCTTATTTATACCGCAGTTCCTAAAGTTGCGACATCGGTAATTATAAAAACATAGATTAAATTTTTTTTAGAGCCAATTATTAACATTTGTCTATGTACAATAGCATTCTAAGCACTAAAATTACTTGCTATGTAATAACAATGAAGTCTGTTATAAGGTTACCATTTACTGTATTACGCTGCTTGTCGTTGGTGGTTCAGTCGCGTAAATACAGGAAACCTGGTTAATATTGTCTTAAGATCAAAGAGTGCGCCAGAAGTCAGGATTTGTAACTGATCCAGCACACCCTGGTAAGGCGACGTGTTAATGCCATATTGTTCTTAGCCAGATACACAATGGTAGCACTAGGTAAAACAGGAACTATACAGTCTCTTTATCTAAAACCTGAGGTCAAATTTCATTCCTTTGATATGTTTTTAAAACTGTGACAAGTCCCGGAAAGAAGACTATACAATCACTGTACCATTCTGCGCTCTCTAAGCGGTAACTTGGGCAACATATGACAAAAAAAAAAGAGAAAAAGTGTCAGTTACGACCTCATAAGTCAATGATCAAAGCGGCATTTTATCTCTGGCAGGAAATTTTTCGTTAGTTGAAAATAAGGATGTCTTTATAAGAGAAAGCGAAAGTTAAAAAAGATAAAAAAGAAATAAACAGATAAAATGAAATAAGAAGAAATATCAACTCACGGAAATGAATACATTATGATGTGTGCAATGAACAGGGAATTGTTAAGGCTAGAGAAGGGTTGCTTTTTGGGAAGTCTAAAAATAATTACATCTTATTATTTCCATATTAAATCCTTGCACCATTAGCATAGTGGTCGGCTGCATTTACTGTTTAAATTATATATTAATTTCGTCGTTACATCATGTCCCTTTTGTTAGTGACGTAAAGAACCGGAGAACGATCGTTTTTAAATAGTAGCATTTAGGCAATATGTATAAGCTAAATAACAATGGTCTTTTTTCTGTAAAAAAAAAAAAAATAACATTACATTAATAGCAGAGTTACCACAAGACAGGTTCTCCTATAAACCAACACTAATAAAAATCCAATTAATTCAAGGACTTGATGGATTATAGTATTAAATTGCTATTAATATTATTTATTATTATTTAAAAAAAGAGTAGAAGAAAATTCAAGCTGTACCAATAATTTCTATGGTTGTAATAACAGATTGTGTGTTCAATGATTGGCATGCCTGAAATAGGGCTTATTATGTTGAATGATCTTTGGCTGATGTTGACGTTGGCACTGTACAGAAAAAGGACTGCCGAAAGAAGCTACATTGAGACAAAAGGTGCGACCACTATCTAATAAGCCTCTTGGATGGTCCAGTGAGACGTAAATAAAAATGATATACGTTGAAGCGTTAAAATTTAGTATCGAACTGCTATTACTTATCATTTGTTTGCAACAACATGGTATTGCAGAAATTGTTGTAGGTATGTTTCTAAATTTGTTTGAAGTGTTTTGTGTTCTAATTTAGACTTGCAGGGTGGCACACTAAATACTAAAGCGAGTAGCGGTTACATGTCATCCATGTCGTACTCTTGGGACAAAACTTCGAATTATAAATGAACAGTACAATTTTCAATTCCAGATTAAAAATTTATCAGAAGTGTGGAGAACTTAATTTTTAAAATGCGACCTCGTTTATTGAATTTGGTTTGGTATATAGGAAGAAAAAGTTTTCATATTAGGAGAAAATGCACAATTAAACGCTCAGTAACTTGGCCCCTGGCGTTCGGAAGGTAGTATTTTCGATAGCTCCCCAGCTATCCAGCAACAAAATGGGAAGCGAACGCCAGGTCAGAACTAGGGATGTAACGGATCTCCGCATCCGCAAGTGCGGATCTTTCACATGAAATCCTACATCTGCTTTCGCGTCCGCAATATTTATTGCGGATGTATAGCGGATGTTTTCTTAACATTGCAATATATATTGTTCTTTTCTCTTTGTACAATATTCTGCCCAGCCAACAACGTGGTTGTTTTATTTTCTATCTTGCAATAAAAATAACAATCATCGGCGTTATTACCAAAGCGACGAATTTAAAGTTTGAACTTGCTTGTAAAGTGGCTTCCTCACGGTCCAACTTACAGGACATCCGTGTAGAACTACAATAAGATGCGCTCATCCATTCACGCTAATAAAAGAGATCCAGCAAATTGTCTCAAGCAATCCTGTCCAATCGTGCTTTCTCGCGGCATACCATATGTACTTATCGCACGCTCGCAGGATGTTTCCTCCAATCATGATCCAGCGCCATACCTTGTTGGACAGCAAGGACCTGTGTTGGTTGTTTGGGAGTCCCAACATCCTGCTTGTAGTCCTCTAACCCCTTTCATGGGCCATCTCGAGTCGTTTATATAAAAATCGGGTAATCGTAGGTCCTACAATTTGGACTGTGAATGGGCCGCTAGAGCGGTGGAAAGGCAGATAGCGGGAACGGAGATGAGCGTTGGCGTGGCATTGTGCTTGACGCTTGAATTAGTCGAACCGGGAATGAAGAATTTGGCACAAAAAGTATATTTATTTTAATTTTAAGTTTACTTTGACAAAATATAAAATTTAAATAATTATACATTTATTTTTCCACTTTCGCATCCGTTTCCGCAAAATATCCGCGGATATCAAGCATTGAATATCCGCGTCCGCAAAAAAGACTTCCGTTACAACCCTAGTCAGAACAATCGCACAAATAATTGGCGTTCCTCTCAGCATCAGGATAAACACTTCATATCCATAGACTGGTACCTGAAACTTTGTACACTCTTAGCTTTCACGTTTGTTCATTAATATCATCGTCCATAATGCCTAGATAATGCTGACACTGTATAATTGCCTAGCTGATAATCTTAATAACTGTCCTCTCGCACCATCTTTAATGAAACATAATCCAAGACTGAATATTAATACAGTAATTGGTCACAAGAAATAAAGATGTCTTATGTTTGGAAAGGGAAATTAGACACTTTGTTTTCCTTCTGGCCAGATGGGTAGCACAGAAACGGAGAATAAATTTTTTTATATAAATTTTCAGTTTTTGGTTACAGTTAATCTATATTATAATCCGTTCACTCTGGATTGGCGTTTCAAGGTCATATTACTCTTGCTCCGCGTCTCATCAACTTTCTCCGTTTCCTACACCTCTGATATTATTGCTGACTCAGTACCTGTACACGAGCTCGCCTGCCAGACGCGTACGCAATCGTGTCATCAGGCGCTCTCTCTCCTGCACAGTTAGTGATACGTGCAGCGGAGAGGGGATGACGCATAATGACCTACAGCCGTCAATTGAAAATGAACAGGCTATAACATCTATGCCGCTAACGACAGTACAGTCGGTATAGTCAGTACGAAAAAGTATTAAGACTACTATTTTAAAAATAAAAATAATGCCTAAACTTACATTTGGAAATAAACGTAATCCATCACAAATAAGAGCCTCCATGGTCATTTAGTATCGACGTGGTCAATTCATTTGAAAGTGTAAGTATAACCTCGTATCCGACACTAAGCAATATCTCTGGAGATCTAAACCGCAGTTATCTTTGAGAGCGAAACATACATCAAGTTTGTAAAAACTTGTCTGTGAAATTCTAGAATTCAAACGTGATTTACAAATGAATTATTACTGTTTACTACTGCCATGCAGCGTCTCGAAACCACCTGTTGCACTATAAGACGTCAAACACGTTTTCCCTCTTCCGTTGCTACGAAGCAGAACATCCGCAGCTTAAGTACTTAAAAATAGCCTTAAGGATCCTGGGCCTTGGTGGATGAGGGGTCTTGGGAACGACGCAGAACGCCCTTAGAAATAGCTAAGTCGGGACGATTAGGGTTTCCAACCTGCAGGTGGGGAAACCTCAGCTACCGGAGATCTTTTTACCAGTGCTTCATTTTGCTCCTGAAGACATATTGGAGCCCACAAGGATAAATCACATTTTAGATTGAGTGGTGGTCCCATGTTTAATTCCAGCATTAAGGAAAAAAAATGATATTACAATAATCCATACTCCACGATAGCAAATTTTTAAGAAACAATTCTTAGTTTTTAAATCAAACGTAGAAGATAGGTAATTACACTTGCATCCACTAAATAAGAATGTTTGTAACAACAATTTGTATTTTGTTTGTTAAATTATAATTAATGATTCCACTTAATACACTTCTGTAAAAATTTCGGTTTAAAGAGATTAAAGAGCTAATAACATGTTTCTCAGTTCTAAGAAGATTATTGGGAGTAAAGAAATTACAAATGAAGGAAGATGATTCAGTTATTAATCAAATTTCCAAATTACAGCCAACAGACGTATCACATCAAAAGCAGATAAACTTTAAAAAATGTAACTTTGTTTACAACAAGAAAAGTTTTTCTATGAAACATAGATCTAGCCCAAAGATATTGCTTTTTAAACTGCATGCAAGAAGCACAAGATTCTGTGGAAAAATTTGTTTAAGGGAATAACGAAAAGAAGATGACGAAGAATTTTCATTATTTTAATAGATTTTCGGCAATCTGGTAACATAACCGTGGAGAAGCTAAATTCAAAACCGAAGATCCAGTCTTTGATTTGGGAATGGATAAAAATTCGTAATACCATTGCCGTATTTTGCTTTTTGAGAAATTCGCTCTGTGTATATGATGTATACTGGAACCGATTCGTTGTTCGCTTTTAACATCAAAATAAAGGTAGTGGGCTGGGTGTCAAAACTATAAAATACTGGCCTGGTATACCTTCTATGGAATCCAATAAACCAAAAACGTTTTAGAAGGAAGTTAAACATAAAGCAGACAGCTTAAGTACCAAGAAAACCCGTTCAATCCGCAAATTGTGCTGTACTCCTTGTCAACTAACGTATAAGATTCGAGGGATACAATGGGCTTGGAATCAAATATCAAACTGGACGTGCTAAATAGTCTATGGCGGTTTTAAGGTAGTTTGCCGCAATCGTGGGAATGCAGGGACAGTCATGAATTTCTGCCTGAAATTGTATTTGAAGTAATAATTGCGACTGATAGCAAATCAGACTTCAGAATTTTATTTAAAAATATATCTAAACCTTGGCGACGATTTCTGACCAGCCTGTTTTGAAGGAAAGTCTATTAGAACATAGTAATTTGCGACGAGGAATGTTAAAAGTGTTAACTTGTCGCTACGACAAAAATGAAGTACATAACAGATACCATAATCCAAAGCATTTTACGAAAAGGACGTCGGTGTCAGATAAAATTATTACGTCAAAAAATAAATGAAGTAACCAACTGTTGAGAAAGGAAGCTATAATATGAAGGACGTAGGTTTTATTGCAAATGGTGAGATCAATATATTAGCCGGTATGGGAAGAGATGGAAATTGCATCAATACCACTGACTGAAAGGAAAAAAAAGACAGCTAGCCCTTTATAGACAGCATTCTTCTAAGAAATGTAAATCAACTTTGCAATATGTGTACGAATTGAAATGAATTATAAAATTCGTCACTATATTCTATTAAGAAACGCATATTTTCAAAGTATGGTGTCGTGTCTTCTTTGCTTTATCGAAAACCGCAGACCAACAAAAGAACTCGACAATGTCTCAGCCACAACCTTGTTTCCATGTACCATCTTTTTCCTGGCAATTCACGCACGGCGCCACCAGTTGACTGAAGGCAGATATCAAATGGATGCAACATATAAGTAATTAACTGCATAAACCATATACAGGATTTCGGAAAGATAGAGCTAAGAAATTTGATAAGGCTAGGTCACTAACAGGACCCGAGAATCGAATGCTGAGAGTCGCAGAAGGAGAACACCGCATTACCATCCTTAACCTCCGACTGAGGGAATGGGTCTGTGCAATGCCCGTATAGTCTTTCGCGGTACTTGATGGACAACGTTCAGAGAAGGCCTCGGAAACCGTTCCGGACCTTCAGCTCTCGACTTCATCGGTGATCGAAGGCCAGTCTTTCAGGACACCCCGTCACCTGAGCTACGCAGCGATATTGTCACAGCCAATCATTTCCGCTAAATGATTCAAAACTAGGCATCTAGACTTAACGTGTCTCGTCTCAATCTCGACAAAACACATATCTGGTAAGTGAGATGTTCACGCTGTCCATAGTTCGAGAGTGTTTTTATTGATGGTTTTAATTAAGGGTTGTCTGTTTGCTTGTCCCTTGTCGTCTGTCACTGTGATAGTCACAAACTTGGGAATAATTTATGGAATAGCTACAATTGGAATTTTAGGACATATTGTATGAACACATCATGTATTAAATTTAGAGACACAAAAATAATTTACCCCAGCTGCCATAATTATTGCTGTTATTTAGATATTCAGATCACTTTCATCATCAATCTTATTAGGATTTA
Organism: Vandiemenella viatica; assembly: GCA_031002005.1. NCBI lineage: Eukaryota > Metazoa > Arthropoda > Insecta > Orthoptera > Morabidae > Vandiemenella > Vandiemenella viatica. Next base: position 358,158,300 of record CM061920.1, read on the forward strand.
TTTTCTTATTCACAATTGGATGTCTAACTGGATTAGTCTTAACAAATTCTCTGTTGATATTGTACTATTATGTAGTAGAACATTTTCAATTATTTTCGATTAATAGAGCTCGATCATAAGAGCAATTATTTAACGATATCCATTATTTACAGGATTAAAATTAAATTAAAAATGACCAGAAGTTCAATTCGCAGCTATATTTCTAGGAGTAAACTTAAAATTTTTTCCTCAACATTTTCTTGGTTTAGCCGGTACTCCGATTATCTCAATGCATATATGTCATGAAATGTACTGTCAAGAGTAGTATTAGTGTCTTCGGTGGTTTAATTTATATATATTGATTAATTAAAAAGTCCACCAGAAGGTTATGTTGAAGATTTGTTTATTTGCTTAAAACGAAGTCAGCGATATTCACAAGCATAGATAAAATACAGAGATGCACTTCTGAGCCGTCGCAAATAAAATCTCTGTGAACTCAACTCGAAAAACTAACTGGATGAATTTCTCTGTAAAACTGAATACTGAATCTGTCCAGCCGATCTGTTTATATAGTCTCTATCGAAATTACGAGAATTCTTCAAAGGCATCCGCCCGATATTTCTCGAACATTAACAATCACTCAAACAATCAAACATATTAAAAACAATCGGAATTAATACAAAATTACTTAACAACATTACAAAATGATCAGAAATGGTAATTAGAGATACTTAAATACAAAATTATTTGCAGAAATCATCTCAAACTGTAGAAAATTGTCCTGTAGACATCATAACTTGCATTAATACATGGAATTACAAACATTTAAGAAATTTTCTTGCACCATTAGGTTCTTCAACATATTAAATGGACTTTAAATAATTTTCTTTCATTAAACAAAGTCTATATACACTGATTTACAAGAAATTGCAAAACAAACATACCAGATCATATTCAAGCAAACTTTAGTTCACTACAAATACTTCATACAGTGCAATACTATTCAAAATTCAGGTATGAGGGCTGTTACAGTAGGATCTACAATTTCATTCATTGGCAGCAATATGTTCCACTTATAAAAGGGTTTCATTGTAAAAAATTCATCCGTATTCGAACTCTAACCACCTAATGTAACACTAAGTGACTGGCGTAGACAGTGTGCCTTATTGGCAATGGCCATGCTGAAGGTTAAATTCAGTTACGACTGAGAGTTTCTCCGTGCCCCTTTGCCTATTCCCAATACATCGGGCTGGGGCGGATCGTTTTAGCGTACGTAATCTAATCACGTGAACACAGATCTCGCATGTGGTAAGTTAAACAATTGTAGCTTGGCATAAAAATCAATGCATGACATTTTTAGGTCAGTACTTTTGCGGGCTAGTTCCTAGGCAATATCGTTTATTAGATACACCGGGTATTGAATCAAGTACTTTAACGGTCGCTCGTGTCCTTATTTGTCAGTTTATTATTTATTATTGGCAAACGGACGGAATCCATACAGCCAAGAAAGGGTACAATTGTTTTATATATGTTACAAAGTCAGAAGTACAACCCTCAAAATACTACAGACATTTCTTACTAGATTCATATGTCTATATGGAAAAGACAATAAAAAAAGTTCTTTGTTTAATTATCATTCAACATCTACACCGACACACAATATAATTCTTCATACTTTTAATAGAATATTCGGTTTCTGTCCGGCGTAACACATAACATGCGCGGATTTAAATCTCGGACTTACTCCGTTTACGTGCTAGAGACGTCTAAGGGAGCGTGCGTAAACCACGTAGCTCCATTTTGGCCTACTGTGAACCCCCCTACGTAGCCCTACGTGGCTTTTGCCTCTACACCCTCCCCCCCCTCCCGTCCACGTAGCACGTAGCTTCTTTCCCTTTTGATTCCAGAAGACATTTTGTACTGTTTTCTCTTGTCAGATTATTTTAAATTACATAAGGAGATAATTAACTGAGGGAAATGAGTATTCACATGATGTTATGACTTCTGTTCCTCATTTTAACTGTGAAAAATGTTATAAAAGGAAAGCTACGTGGCCTGGTTCGGAACCCCCCTCCCCCACGTAGCCTTCCAGCAAACCCCTCCCCCCCCCCCTGGACCAAGCCACGTAGTTTGTGCACGGTCCCTAATTGATGGACACTGGACATACAACAGAGCCACATCAGCTCTTCCTAAAAATCATTGGTTAGTGGAAGATAGTTTGGACGTAAATGAAGATAGAGAGGATATATTCGAATTTAATTTACCACGAAATTTAATATGTCATCATCTGATACAAATAGTCTTTGGAAAAAAAACCATTCATCTGCTTCATGGGTCTCGTACTATCAGAATACAATATTCTGAATTGAATTATGGTTTCAGACACCCATGTCAGTCACGATATTTTCGGCGGGCAGTTACTTTCGAAATTGACCCCTTCAAAAACAGACACAACAATGACAGTTATACTGGTCATTCAGTAATCTTGATGGTGAGTTAGTTTCGGCGGACCAAAAATATCTGTTATTATGGCGTATTTTCTGTATCAGGTATATAATCTACTTGCCTCTGATCACAGATTGCTACACACAGCCTGAATTTAACTTCTAACTGGTTCCAAGATACAGTGGAATGCGGTATAGCAATATTACGGCCTTGGCTGACTGGTCTGTTGTTGCCAATTTTCTCTCGAACACTCGTTCAAAATTACGGAAGTGTAATTACATTACGTAGTTTCTATTTCGATAACTCATCCGATCTTCAAGTTTTCAGTGCCACTAATTTAGTTATGAATATTTCTTTGTTGCTTCTGTCTTACACCTTGCAGAAGTCAAGATCATTAACGGCGATGTAATCTAAGGAGATACTCTTGCCACCTGTTTTCAAACCGGTTAAATTCGGGCTGCTTTGATTTATGTTAACCTGTTTGCGTAACATGCAATTTTCTGATGCGGAGAGTGGGGACAGTCGTCATGTGACTTGAAACTCGTCTAAAGGTATAAACCATAATCGGAATAACCAACACGTGAATAGAACCTAGACCGGTTGTTTGTATGATTTTCTGTATTATGCCCGTCTTTGCGTTTGTGACTATTTATGGGGTTTCATAAAAAAAATGGGATGTCCCTCCAACTGTATGTGACAACCTTGTAGTAATTTACATCCATTGTGATGTTATATATATATATACAGGGTGTTACAAAAAGGTACGGCAAAACTTTCAGGAAACATTCCTCACACACAAACAAAGAAAATATGTTATGTGGACATGTGTCCGGAAACGCTTACTTTCCATGTTAGAGCTCATTTTATTACTTCTCTTCAAATCACATTAAACATGGAATGGAAACACACAGCAACAGAATGTACCAGCGTGACTTCAAACACTTTGTTACAGGAAATGTTCAAAATGTCGTCCGTTAGCGAGGATACATGCATCCACCCTCCGTCGAATGGAATCCCTGATGCGCTAATGCAGCCCTGGAGAATGGCGTATTGTATCACAGCCGTCCACAATACGAGCACGAAGAGTCTCTACATTTGGTTCCGGGGTTGCGTAGACAAGGGCTTTCAAATGCCCCCATAAATGGAAGTCAAGAGGGTTGAGGTCAGGAGAGCGTACTAACGAAACTAAAATGAGCTCTAACATGGAAAGTAAGCGTTTCCGGACACATGTCCACATAACATTTTCTTTGTTTGTGTGTGAGGAATGTTTCCTGAAAGTTTGGCCGTACCTTTTTGTAACACCCTGTATATATATTTATTTATTGTTGCCCGTAAAATAGATCTATAGACAAATATTTTAAAAAAATAAAAAATCAGTGCGCCCACCACTCTAACGATATACGATTTATTTCTATCGCTAACCTTCGTCGAGTGTGGTAGCATGTAATCAGTATTCCAAAGTACAATCAGTGTTGTTTTCACTGTGTATTTCGGAAGATATGAGATACAAATCGCGAACAATTCCCATTTCCCCTCTAATTTTCGACATATAGAAACGAAAAATCTGTAAAAATATCAAGATAATGAAACTGAATAAGGATTGTTACAAAAATGGTTTTGGTCTAGATACGATATCAATTTTTTTAGGGTACCTCCTTAAGCTGAAATACAAATTTGTAATGTTTCTTCTGGTATATTGGTAACCATAACATTACATGTTGGAGCAAACATATGACTAAACATAATAATGAATATCATATAATTAATAATACTAATGAACTGGTGTTGAAATGGGAGCACATCAAGATTAATTTTATTAAGATTTATTTTTGATAGGGAATTAAAGGATTTATGAACCTATATCTACAACAAATAATTCCACAGCCGCGAGAAAGAAAGAAACAATTCTAGTCTGAGAAAATAAAAAACGCACTTATACTCAAATATCTCGAAGGTACATAATAAACACCAACTTTAATAAGCCGGTTAATTTTTCTACTGTTCAAATGTTATTAAATTCGAGGAATAATTATTTACTCGGCTAGAGCAGGAAGCGACATGAAAACTCTTGCGAAAACAACGAAGTTGGAACTTTGATCGCTACAATTAAATTCGAAATTTGCCACTTCTCACTGTGCAGCATCGAAATCAGGTCTACGAGCCAACACTTCTGTTGCAGTGATCATTGCGATGCAAATATAACCAATTACATGGTGTTTTGGTCCAGGCAGGAGTCTAGTTTGTAAAGCGTTTGGACAACCTGTTATTGTTTCGCAAGATGTTTTTGTTTCACTAACTTGACCACAGTCAAATCTAACTTGGCAAAATAAAACATCACTCTGTAACCAACATTCTGACTGGATTCATATAAGCTAGAACTGAGCGCATGTTATGCTAAAAAAGTATCTTCAGCAGCAGACCTAAATGTGGTTAAAGTATTACAAAATCAGCTATGGAGAAATGTTTTTTAACTGCTAAAAGCCTTAAAACCGATCTATTCTTGATTTTTGTTACATTCAATAAACCATATTTAAAAATATTTCGCAAATGAATTGGCGTGAACTTTAGTACTTCTGGACCAAAGTGTCTATAACAATGAGTCACACTGTTGAATTTCTGTCATCTCAGTGTATAGTATGCCGGTAGCTTCCATTAAGCTAAGAATAAGGAAAACTTAAACCGATATATTGGAAACTCTCAACACTGCAAAAACAATAATGATTACATCCTATGGACACAATCGTGGTACTAATTCTATTAAATGTTCAATTACAGTCTAACACCGCTATGTCTTAGTATTTCCAGTCCACTCTGAACAACAGCTTTTTCTTAATAATACATCATAATTGTCACTTATAAATACTTTACAGTAATATACGATGTAATAGAACTGATAAATAATGCACCTAACGAGTCCATGATTATACCCGATTTTGGAGTAAATTTACCACTGTCTGGAGTGAACTTTGGTACAGCACTGTAAATTTCATGTGCGGTTATCATGCATAGTAAGAAAAGCTGTGGCTACAATATATTTACCAAAGGATAGCTTGAACTAGAGCACAAGTCCAAAAAAGTGTTACTTATTGTATAGAGTGCGAACAATGTACGATGATTACTCCTGCCCAGTCGTAAAAGCGGGAAATTGTTATTTATTCCGGCTACATTTCCCCCTAGGAATAAAGTAACGCGAAATTATGATTCCTCTGACAACATAATTGGAAAAGTATTAATTTTCTGTTAACATAAATTTTAATAATTTTAGGCCTCAATTTCGTAAAAACCATAATTTCATTCAGTTTTGCTATTTGAGACTGAATTGTTTATTGCAAAATTCAACAATTTTAGCACAGTTATTGTGGAATAATAATTTATCTGTGCTATAAATAAAGGTTTAATTCAGATATTTAGAAATAGTGTGAGAAAGAAAAGAGGGCCTAGACCATAAATAAGCTCCCAAACTCAAGCATAAGGAGTCGAAAGTTTTTAGATATCAGTAAAGGAATGAGGATTCGAAAGATGTTATTAGGGGAGGTTATGAAGAATATTTAATGGTGAATGAATATGGAATAAAATAGCTTAAATTGCCTACACAGCTAAGAGTGAAACAAAGTTTACCCGCTAGTGTTTGTTGCTCAGTGCTCTAAGGCGCGTTTCCACTGAGGCAACAACGAGCAACCTGTAGCATGCTACACGAATTATTTTGTTGCTACATGTCGCCGTGCGTATTCATACTTTGTCGCAAGTCGAATGTCGCCCAAGAATCTGTTGCCAGTTGTCGCTTGCTACTTGTCGCCGTTGCTTGTAGCATGCGGCAAAAGCATTTCACGTTATGCGGCCAGTAGTGTGCGTCATGGCATCAGAAGCAGTGGCAGCTGCTGCTTATTTGATCCTCGCAAATGGCAATAAAAGAAGAAAACGGAAAAAACCTAGGTGGTGGATCAGAGCTTTATTTGTTAAAAGTAGTGCGAATCGCAAGGTACTTTGTGTCAAAAGAAGGAAAAGTATATTGGCAAGACAAATACTAAGACAAAAATATAAACTATGTATTCGTACGTAAAATAATGTATTTAGCTACGTTACCATTATATGACAATTTATCCCTATCATACACAACTGTATGAATGAAAGGTCGATTCAAGAAAAGTTTTTTACTATTATTTACCACAATCTAAATTTGGAAATACTTTTCTACATACGCTGTTAATACAGCCTATCTTAATTATATGTAAGTCCTTTTGTAAAGTTTTAATTACGACAATTTTTAAAATATATATATAAATTTTAAACCCACCATAAAACTACTTTTATTTACTTGTACAACTAAAAAGATTGTAAAGCCCCTATTCAGTCTCTGGATCTGTCATTGGTAAACTATTCTGTCAAAAATAATTAGTTACATGTGTTAATTAACGTACCTCATAATTTTCTGCTGTTGAAAAAGTTTGTCTTGGAATGTCAACATCTAACAAAAATGTCAGGAGTTTATAAGCAAACCATTTCTCTTCTTTAGGAGAGGAGCCGCTCTTTGGTTTAGTAATCCTTTTATGTTCACGATGAAAAGCAGACCTCAAATTCTTGATTTTCTTTTTTATTTCATCTAATGAACATTAGTAATTGTTAGCAAGTAAAGTAGTATTAATTTGTCACTTTTCGCTTTCCTGTCTTTACATCATGCACTTTTGTTGTTCCAAAACTCCGGTGAAGTATGATAATCTTCAATAAATAAGGTTGTTTTCTGCACATTCCACTCCATGTAGCCCGTTTTCTGTCGCACTCATCCACCGCCGCTTGGATACTGGCAACATCGTGCGACACGCTATATTTTTGTCGCACAGTGGCCCATACGACCGGCGACACGGCCCAACCTGTAGCATGCCTCATTGTTGCTTGCTACATGTCGCAGCGTGTTGCTTCGCTTGAAATACTCCTTGTCGCATGCTTCAGTGCCGCATGCCACATGTTGCCCAGAAGTTGCCTCAGTGGAAACGCGCCTTAAGGCACTGCATACTGAATCGGGGAGCAGGGCCGGCGTTAGGGGGGATGGGGGAAGGTGGTAAGCGGGTCAAATGTACCCCGAGCCCGCTGGTTGATGGGGGGCCCGATCACCGGCTGCAGGGAATAAAAAGGTCGCCCATTTGGCCTGAGGGAGAGACCCAACCGATGAATTCGCCACGGGCCCACAACTGGTTACGTGACTGCTAAGAACGCTTACCCCAGGCCCCAAAATCCTAGCATCGGCCGTATCGCGGAGATATAGAAACCACTTTTGAGTCTCGGTCCCCGCGTACCACTCGTTCTGATTGCGGTTCTCCGACATCACCTACTCGAATGCTACGAAGGTCTCCCATTTCAGCGTCATAAACTACACATTACACTAACAAAAAATACACTTTGCGCACACAGAACATTATGGCGACACAGACTTTTATACTGTATGTTAAGTACGCCGCGTTTAACGAACCAGGTTTGAATTCGGGACCGAGCGTGGAGGGTGAGTTGTTAACGCACTGGCCTCGCATTCGAGAGGACGCCGGTTCGAATCCCCGTCCGAGCACCCAGATTTGGTTTTTCCAAGGTTTCCCTACATCACGCCAGGTGAATGCCGGGATGCTTTCTTCAATAGGCCATGGTCGTATTCCTTCCTCTACCTTATCCCCAGTCCCATCCCGCCTATGAATGACCTCGGTGTAAAGCAAAAAGTTGAATTCGGGGAGGAAGTGGTCCTTCCCCCCCTCCCTTCTAATGATTTGACCTGTGAACAACACTGGCAGGTGGGTGAAAAAAAATAGTTTATATCATCCCTTCTTTGAACGTTTGCTACAAGCTTGCATAGCCACTAATATCTATTTGCCGTACTATTAAAGAATTTGTTAGCTTTTATTGTATGGTATAACTTCGCGTTTATAAATAAAAACTGCATCTCCTAGTAGTAAGTGCGCCGGTGAATTCGAGGATAGCTATTATTGTGACAATATTAATAACAAATTTGTAATATGCCTCGTAACCATGTAGGTAATGATATCAGGGTATTAGAAACGGTAACGGATTTCACCACATCATACATGAAACTATTCAGAACCGAACTAGGGAAACCAGTGGGAGCGGGAAATGGGCTTTTAGACGATTGTGTTTCCGTGTAGTATTGCATCCCGGTGATCTGCTTGGGTGTATTAAATGCGGTTTGTAATACTGTGGGAGTCACACAGTTGTTTCATCGAGGACCCTGGCGACCTTATCTGTCAGATACGAGACAAGGTGACGATTAAATCTCAGACGTAATCGCAGCCCTGGAATGTAGTGCTGTGGGATCGCTTATTCTATTTGCAACTACTCAAAACGTAGCCGATATCAGAGAACTCATAGAATGCAGTATTTAAAATGCGTCTTGTATTAAACATGCTTTAAGAATGAACCGTGTTTTATTTTAACTATAAGCTACGTAGGGCTCGAAAATGTAATTTCTGATGTGTAACCAATCCACTGTAAATGATCGCTTGTTCAAACAGAACAGTGTCAAGAAACTTTATGGTCTGTTTTTTTTTTTTTTTTTTTACAGCCATAGGTGTGCAATAAGATACGTTGACATTTAAATAATGAACCGTATCCAAGTATTTTCCCAAGCACACCATAGATTCCCATCCTTTTTGGCCTACCACCCACTTTCCACACGGAAAATAAATTCTTATCACCCGCTTTACTGAAATTAAATTACTTACCATTCCTTTTTCGAAAAAAAAAAAAACATATTCACCGCCTCATTTTCTGAAAAAAACCATACGGAATACTCTTCTTATAATAAATAATAAAACCCACAGTGCTCTATTATTTTCGGCTCGTAACCCACTTTTCGGTGATTCTATGGCGACCCTTTTAGGTGAAGTTATCATGCATACAAAAACAGGAACAGGTATCTAAAATTACTTTATAAAATGCTAGTAACGAAAATGGTGTCGTTCACAGTTCGATTAACAAATATATATTACGAAAAAATATTAATTAGAGGGCTGAGCTCGGTATAATGACTCTAGTTTATCGATACTTTGTGCCTTATTTATCATCAGCAATCTTAAATGGCTCGTTCTTCTCCTGACAATATGATGTTTCTTTTTCTTTGCTAATAAATTGTTGACAATGCTAAATACTCTTTCGCCTACATATTATGAAGGGAATGCAATGAAAAACTTCTTTGATGCAGCCCTTAAAGCCGGATACAATGCTGGATAACAGAAGGTGGTGGTGGTCTTCAACGTCCCCTAAACTTGCATTGGACTAGGGAGGCCTCCTACGTTCTCCACAACGCCCACCGGTGAGGGCCCTTGTTGTGAAACACAGTACTATTCAAATCACTCATCTTTTCAAAGAGACACAAGTCACTGTAAAAACAGAGGATGTATACCTGTAACAGAAAAAGCGTTAACCCCGTCCTCCCACCGCGACCACAGCGCTTAACCTGTTTATTGTTTCTGTAAGTCGACCATTCCACTTGGGTTAGATACAGCTCAATTCTTCTTCTCAGTCTGTATATACAAAAATTATAATTGGTGAAATTAAAAAAAAAAAGCTTTTGTTTCTGAAAAATTACGTCTCGGCATTTATGCTTTTCATCAGTCACCATCGTCTTTATCTTTTACAGTTTTCAACCGCCTATACACCGTATTTCAAATCATACATCTCTCCTCAACATTCTTCTTAACTACTTTCAGGAAGCTCCCTCTCCCCTGATCCTGTTTTGTTTCGAGACCTTCCCAAAAATCTTGCTTGTTGTCTTCTCCATTCGGATTTTTTCAGATATCCAAATCATTATAAACTTCACTTGTAGCGTTTCATAATTTACCATGTTCGTCACTCTCTCACTATTTATCCCTGTCTGTTACGCTTGCTCTACTCCTCAAATACAACACTTCCAATTCCCGTACCATAACGTTGTTCCTCTGCTTTGTGACCAACGTTTTTAAATCATATATCAAAATCGACACAAAAAATTCTGCAGATAATGTGCAACATTTCAGCTATATACTTGTCATCTAACACTTTTAAAAAATCTATCAGCACATATTCCTCTTTGTTTTCAGCCTGTTTCCTTCTTTTTCTTTAAAGATGCACCCTTTGTGCTTGGAGGATTTAACATCCTCCTCCTATTGTTAATACAGTATCCAGTTTGTTATTCCGTCTATTATTACCACCTCGTAGATAGCTACATATTCCATGATGGTTTGAAAATGAACGAAGTAATTTTTCCAACTGTTCTCGAAGTCAAGGTATTCAATAAATTACTCTAACAGAAGTTTGATTCCACCAATTTCATTGTTCACTCCGATAGGCGACGCTTAACATATTTTGTTAATTTGTTTTGAATTTGCTGAAAATGGCTAAATTGCCAAAACATATCTTACATAAGACTTCCAAATTATTTTTAAAAACCAACCTTGCTTTAACCTCTAATTTACATAACTAAGTTACCACATGTTTCTTCATGGGATCGATGTGAGAGTTTCGCCGTCCAACACGACTTTTAACTTAAGGATAAACGGAACTGTTCAGTGTCCAAATAACACTTCTTTGTAATTTATGATTGCTATTAGAGTGGCTCTCTCTTTTCCTGTCCAGTTTTACTGCAGATAAAAGTTTATTACTCCTCTTTGCCCCATCAGTAAGACGGTAAGTCTCAACAGCCGATTAAGTACGATTATTTCATAAGTTCAGTCTAATAATTTTTATAAAGCTAAATATGGAACAAAACTGTGTCTATAACAGGTTTACCTCCCGTCATCTTATTTGCTCGATGTGATTTGTTGCAAAATACGTATAAGTAATTTCAGTTCTATGATGTAATAGAAAGAAAATTAGTGTTCAAGATTGGTAGAAATATTAACGCGAAAAGCGAATACTAGAGAGAAGATCTGATACATATAGAGAGAGAAGAAAATATGTTGGTTGGAAGTGCCTGTTATAATATATTACAGATAGACAAATGGCATTAAAGTATTCGATGAGCCATAGATAAATAATGGTGAATCACATTACTATTTTGAGATGCAAAAAGTGAGAAATCCGCCCTTTTAATTAATTATTGTGATCTGAGTGAAGTAAGGGACACGGTCAACATAAATAGTCCTATGACAGCCTTTTCTAATCTCGTACCCTTCCCCAAATAAATCATTTATGGGTCGAAGACTGAGTGTGATGAGATTATTGAAGCCAAGTAAATACGACGAATGACGGGTGGCGTAACCAGAACCAACAATACTGAATGCCCGTAAGCACGCTATGTGTACTAAACGATGGCCACCAGGTACGAAGTATTACAACCGTAATAATCCATTAATCGTGTCGTTGCAACACTATGATGCTGTCGGGCGCCTTCCGCCAGGCGAAATTGAGTTCCACAATCAACACATACAGAATAACGTTCCCAACTTACAAATCACACATTTCGTAGTATATACAGGTCAGATTACACGAGGTACCTTCGACGGTTCAAACAACAAATAATTTCCGGTGAATCCCAGTGCAAAATAAGAAAGAAATAAACGAAGATTTTGGAACCCACCTAAGTTAGCATCCCAGTATGTGGTGGGCACTACAAAGGTTGGTTAGTATACAATGATTAAGAGGAAACGTTGACAGAAGGTATTTTAGCAGTGAGAGAGAAGACGGAAGAGTGGATGAATATGCGTAAACTGACTTTGAAGTAGTTAAGTACCCACACTGCGCACAATATATGGTATACCATAATTTCGACAGTTGTAATGCTACGTGATTTAGTCGAATTCACTAATTAAAACCATCTGAATATATTCAAAGCGTCAAAAGAGCATGATAAAATATTTCATTTTTCGGGTATTGAGTTTCAGTTTAGTAATAGTTTTTATAGCTGTCTGGCAGTTCAGTGGTTAAGGCTCTTGATATCAAAATTTAGGGTCACGGTTTCAAATCCCGTTGGAGCCAGGAATACATAAGAGCTGCAGCTGATCAAATGAGGTACGCCAGGACGCTCCATGGCTGGATTACAAAGACGGAACGCGCGGAAATTCAGAACTATAGGCCGGTTACACACTGGGCGGTTTCGTCCGCTCCGGAAATTTCTCCGTCGCCGCCGTTCAGGTAGCGGCGCAAGGGATCAAACGGGAGCTTACACACTGGGCGGAGGGGAAAACCCGCGGTAGCGCTGCCGTCGACGGCAGGTATACGACCGCGCGCTGCCACTACATTCGACGGTTGTTTGACCGCCACAGTCCAAACAGTGGCCCATGTGGCCAGATGGGCGCTTGCACACTAGGCGGATTCTAACCGCTTGTGCGTTTTCAGTCCGTGTAAAGTTATCATTTTTTGAATTTAAAAATCGTAATATGAGTTAAGTGGTGATAGATGATGATGTTCTCATTTCGTTAGTGGAAGCTAGACCAGTTTTAAGAGGTAAAACAGTGGTTTCTTTTAAAGATCGGGACGCTACCAGGAACGCTTGGAAAGAAGTGTGCCTTGAAAGTGGAATGATTTTGACGAAATGGAAAATTAGGAAAAATGCCTTGGATAGTAAACTATTGATCACGTATTTACATAAATTTTTACACTTCAACTAGAACTTGAAAAATATTGAATCGCATTTTATAGAAATATTTTGATATTTAATAGTATATAACTGTGTCCTCATATCTTAGACATTTGTCAAGGAAAACTTTCATCATTCAAAATTCTGTCGCCCGACATTGTGAGATCTTTTTTTTCTTTTCTTTTTTAACACAGCATTGACGAATACAGTGAGACAAGCTGTTTAGTAAATTCGGCATCGTATTCTCCATTTACTTTCGATTTTTCTTTGTAGAGTAATAATTTTTAAAACACTCAACATATTACAACTTAAGCAAAAATGTTTAACTAATCGATTGTGCTTGCAAGAATAAAAGCAATGTAGATTAAACTCAACAGTGATGAGTCGATTACACAGTGAAGTATACGTATCAGTTATAAATAAATGTAAGTATCAGCCATTATATGGCATAGTGTATTTTTCATAATTTTCTTGTACACCTATTCGTATTCACCTAAAGGAGTTTTCACCCTAATTAACATAAAACAAATATAGGGGATTGGAATTCTATAAAATTAAATGTTTATCTGTAGTAGTTCCATGAGAAATCTGCTTACTTCAAGGTGATTGCCAGCATTTCCACACGTTAAATGCCATTCAACTGGGTATTTATCCTTTAAATGCAGTACTTTAGTTTCACAAGCAATTGTCGAAATAAACATCCCAAAATAACTAAAAAACATGGTGTCGTCGTTCCCCAAATATTCTGTTCTCCTTTGGTTTTACCTTTTACTATTTCTACGGCGACTGAACTGTCAAAATAACAATTTTAAATCCGAACTATGAAGTAGTGTAATGTCCAGCCTCTGCTGTTTTTAATATTTCGTCGCCTCTCAATATATTTCGCTCAGCCGTTTTTGTGAGATGACGGAGTGTGGAATTCCAGGTTGTCAACGTGGCTAAATCCTTTGTTTGTTGGACCCAGGTACAGAGGGCACCCGGAAGTTAGGAGGGGGTGAGTGGAGATGAGTAGCGAGAGGCACTGCGGGTTGAGATCCCGTTGATTACGCACGTGTGTATTTGTGGATGCGGACTCCAGAAACGTGGAGGCCGTGTTTTTGTCACGACATCATTTGTCGTGCTGTGTTTTTCCTAATGTGCTTCCACAAGTGAAACCACCTCAGTTGCCAGATGGAGTTAAAAGTGTTTCGCCACAGTCAAAGAAACATCAAGGTCACCGACAGCCTCCTGCAGTTACGATAAGTAACAATTACATATAAACATTTTTACCCAGTACGCCCAAACTTACGAAGTTTCTTGCTCTCCCTAGCCGGGAACATTGTGTTTATTGTCTTTTATTTGTTTCTGTTCATTTTATTTGCTGGCTGAGTTTTTTTTTTTATGTAATGTCAAATAAACATGTTTGTTTTTCTCAGTGATAATATTTCTAATTTAATTATTTCTTTAAAATTCTGCATTCGAATTTCCTTTTTGTAATTAGCGTGTGTAAGCTCAATTTACATCCTATTAATGCAAACCAAAAAAATATTAAAAATATAAATTTTTTACAAATAAATCTTCCATCTCATGCACAGAGAATGTGAATGTTTAAGGTCAAAAGAACCTAGACATATCAGTAGTAAACACCAAATTAACTAAATTATCTTCTAATCTCACAAAATGAAACTCGAGTCATCAAAAGCAAGGTACTGACGCCCGACCACGTCAACTTTTACCAGCTCTTCATAGCTGCGGAGGTATTACCGCTGAAATAGCAGCAGACGTTCTACCGCTGAATGTGTAAACCCCTCAAATTCTATAGGCGGCAGCGGTCAAGTCTCCGCTACGGAAAAAACCGCCCAGTGTGTAACCGGCCTAAGACCAGATACTAACACAACACGAATTTAATTTACTTTTAATGTTTTTATTTTTTGAGCGCATTAAATGGAGCAGTTATTTTGACTTTTGAGTTAGTAGCGTAATCTGTCGAACTTGTTGAAACGGCTTTGATGTTTATTATATATAGCTCTACGCCTTGTCGGCGTCGAGGTCATTAGAGGCGGGATGGGTTTCGGGACAAGGAACGGGAAGGAATTCGGCAATGGCATTTTGAAGGTAGCATCCCGGTATTCTCCTGGAGTGATTTTGGGAAACCATGGAAAACTCAAATCTGAATAACCAGACGGGGATTCGGACCGGCGTCCTCCCGAACGCGAGGCCAAAACGTTAACCGTTCACCCACCACGCTCGGTAAACTGCTTTGTGCGCAAATCTGATTCTAAATTTTCTTATTGTCCCAGTAGCGAGTTCATGTTGCATATAAACCAAGAGACAGAAAATTTAAGATTTTAATTTTAAGAACATTGATATATGCCGTTTTATGTCGTAAGCTTCAATTTTCAAGCGTATTAACATTGTTGTTTCTTTTTTTAACAGGTTATGGATCTGGGTCATTAATTTAAAAAACAAATATGTTTGAAATTTTGAAGAACACAATATCTAACAAATATTGAAATATTTGTCATCATTTTAATATAGGTTTATGTTCATCGAATAACTCACTTTCGAGAATCAACGAATATTAACTGTTTTATTACGGCAATCATCAAATCTCGAAATTAAAACAAAAATTCAGGAGCATTATAATTCAATATAGATATTGCTTTCTAATTCTGGAATAACTTAACTTAGTCCACAACCCGAAGGTTGGTTGGATCCTCCCGAAGGAGGCATACTAAGCCATTGTGTCAGAGGTTCCTACAGTTTAACGGAGCGGCCTGGCATAGATCATATGATGAAATACAACTCTTAAAAATTCCTGCGCCTGCCGGGATCGAACCCGGGATGGGAGCAGCGAACATTTTGAAAGCAAGCGACTTAACCACTGAGCTACCAGACCACTCAATTCTAGAATAAGAAACATCAAAGATAAATTTAACGATGATCCAGTATTTTTTTTATATTGTTATTCCTCCTGGAGGATGAAGGCCATTTTCAGCAGAAGGCTTCCAGCTTATTCACCCTCGTTTGTTTATTAAATTTCAATGTGAAAGAAACTTCTTCTGATGCCATGCCTAATTGTGGCATAGGTTGTTACCATGGAGGGTTCTAGCCCTCCTTGGAAATTCTCTTGCTAAGACGAACTAAAGTGGTTTCCCAGTGCGCGTTTGTATATGTCATTATAGGAGTGTATAACTGTGATAGTGTGAACGTTCAGTTCAGAATGTTGTTTGTGCTGTATGAAATGAAAGGTGAAGAACATAGAGTGAAACCAGATGTCGTCCCATCCAGCCATAGTCTTCCGAAAGATTCCGCACTATATAGGCACTGCGGGGAGGTTTGGGCTTAAACCAGGACACTGGTGCACAATATGGAGATGATAAATTGTTCACCACTACCTCTCCTACCCTGCCGGCCAAGTGCAGACAGTGAAAAATTCTTCAACACTGGAACCAGCTAACCCCGTCTCAGCGCCGGACACCATGACGGTGCCGCAACCAACTGAGCCAATGGGGCGGGCATGAAAGAAGCAAGGAAACAAATTATGACAGTATAACATTAGATAACAGTAAATAATTAACAGATCAATATTGCCAAACATTTAATATAAATAACGCAGAAAAGGATCAAGTACAAAATATAGTAAATACAATGATATCGGTTAACGATGACGATCATAAAAATGTGGGTGGCTATGGATGTAAGAGTATTCTATGGCGACAGATTGAAATTAACATTGGATGATGTGTTTTGAGTTCCAGTTATTATCGGAAAATTAAAGGGGTTGTGAGGCTGAAGAAACTGTTGAGAAGCGTAATTTTGAAATGTGATAGTCATTGATTAATCGCGGATGAAGAGATGCAGCAGTGTTTTTACATGTTACTGTTTGTGCTGATTGCTTGTCAATTTTAGTCCATTATGAGCGTAAGGGCCAAAATATGTGTAGGATGTACCCACATATTTTATTTTGGAGGAGGTGACGATTTGCTTTACTAGCTAATAGTTGGTAAAGATCGGGACGATAAAGGAGAAGTTTGTGTTCATACTTCAGTCGAAGATGAGAAAGGGGCTGAAAGCCAGCGAACAATTATAAAGTATTTATATTGATGGTGGTTGTGGCTGGAGATATGTATTTTTTTTACTTCCAGCTTTACGCCTCGTCGATGTAGAGATCATTAGGGATTGAAAAAGACTGGGGCTAGGAAATGGAAGAAATTCGGCCATGGTCTGATAAATCCTGGATCAATATTTGAAACTAAAATATTCCTCTTTTTAATGAAGTCTAATTTTGATAGTGTTATTCTGCTTTTAACATCATTCCCGCTTTGGCCACCATTCGTAATTTTACTTTCCAAGAAGCATAATTCACTTACGTCTGCTATTGCATCCGAGCTTATTTTGATATTTAACCAACTAATACTGGTATCATTTCTGCTACATGTAATTACTTTGTCTTGCATAGATTATTCTTAGTCAAAAATCTTCCCTCAGAATTTTGTTCACGACATTCAGTAACTTCTCAATATCATCAGCCTGTTCTGATAACAAAACAATATCATCATCAAATCGTAGCATACCGACTTTTTCTCCTAGATTACATTCAAAATTTTTATTTCACTTGCATTATTGCTTCCCTTACATACAAGTTGAATATTAATGGGGGTAGACTACAATATAGTCTCACACCCTTTTTAATTGATGCAAGTCT
This sequence comes from Vandiemenella viatica, assembly GCA_031002005.1. NCBI lineage: Eukaryota > Metazoa > Arthropoda > Insecta > Orthoptera > Morabidae > Vandiemenella > Vandiemenella viatica. The sequence continues at coordinate 358,175,963 of CM061920.1, forward strand.
CTCGTGATTCTCTGCTTATTATAGTCACTTGATTCTTATATAGATTATGTTCATTTCGATATTTTAGACCTGAATCACCTAGCATTATAGAAAGCTTTTTCTGAGTCAACAAACGCCATAAAGTCTCTTTGTTTTTCTTAATCCGCACTTAATCTTATAGCCAGAAGTGCTTCCTTTGTACCGCGGATTTTCTTAAACTAAAAATTATCTTTATCTACTACTTATTCTAATACCCTTCTCATTCCTCTGTATATTATTGAGGTGAATAATTTTGAAGCATGTAATGTTAGACTTATGGAACGATAATTCACACATTTGTCGGCTTGTGATTTCTTAGAAAGTGTGAAGATGATACTTTTATTAAAATCATCCGGGATTTCTCATGTTTCACAACTTTTTTATATCTGGTTTTATAATCCTTGAATTCATTCTTCTCCTAGAGATTTCAGAAGTTTTGTAGGGATCTCATCAATTCCAACTGCCTTATTTGATTTCAGATCTTTAAGACCACTGTTAAATTCTGTTCTTAAGACAGGATCTCCAAAGTCATCAATATCGACATCATCTTCCTTTTTGAAAAAATCAAGTGTGTTTGATATGTTTCAAGCAATTGTCTTTATTAATGGTGATTGAAAATAAGTTTTATGAAGCTAATTGGCCTTGACGCTTTTTAAGTTACAGATAATTGTTATTTAACAATTATTTTCCATGCTATGTGTGTTCACAAATTGATTTTAAATGAGAAACCTATGGACCCGCGCGTTAGCACAAGCAGGCTGGAAAGTCAATGTCGTTAATATATCTTATCAGTAATATCCTAACAATTAATTTAGATAATTTCGTATCATATTCGTAACCAGTAATACACTGCAAAAATTAATTTTTTGTTTTATTTGTAGTTATTCTATGCTGCTGAATTTCCGCACAACAGCAACTGCACAAAATTAATATTTGGTGTAAATATTACATCTTTTATTTTGTGTATGGATATGTCGTATGTTTTAGGAATGTAAAAAGTGTGCATTCAATTTTTGTGAAACATTTTTACAACAGAAATATAAACATCGTTTTATTTTGTGAAACGAATCACCTGAAAAAACTAAGTTCTCTGCGAGATGGACCAGTGTCAATTTTGGATAGTTGTCTGACTATACCACCTACAGTATAAAGTACTATCTTCGTAGCTGTGTATAATGGGTTGAATAAGCTACATGAACAAATTCAGCGAGTAACAATTTAGATCGTTCGGATACCTATCAGCATACAAAGTAGAATTTCAGTAAGACAAACCTCGATAAATCGAAAGAGTCTAAAACTTGAAACCCTTGTTCCCTTCCCTTCAAACCCAAAAACCTCGATTAGTCGAAATCTGATAACTCCATAAGTCGAAATAAACAGTATTTCACTTCAAGGTACTTCATTGCATATTTTGCCTCTATGACACGAAAAACATATTTGACCTCTGTACAAGCCAGGACTAAGGGGGAGTGATAGAGGAGTAACACCTCTTTAAAAAACCTTGGCCCAGCTGGCCCGGCTGGCAGCACCTTGTGAGGGCTCCTTACCAGGGTTACGGAGAAGACCTCAACGAATCACTTGGCGGAGAAGTAGTACTTCGGTACGGCAAGGGATGCGGAAGAGGCAGCCCAGCACTCAGGGATTAATATGAGTGCATTCATCGTAGCGTCTGTCTCAAATTGAGCGGCTACACCCAGCGTCTGACCCAAAGTGGGCGGCTGTTCAAGAAATCGCCAATCCGTTCTGAAGCAAGCGTGGCGATTATGCTTCACCCCTTTAAGCAACTATGATGAGCGGCATTATTGGAAAACAATCCGGAGGTAAAACAGCCCCCCATTCGGTTCTCTGGGAGGGGGCAACATTAATGTCTGCAGTCAAAGTTCCTAAAGAGCAAACCAGATCATCAATAGAAAAACAGCAAATAATTCATATATGCACTTACAACTGCAGGTCTCTTAAAGGAGAATCCCGACTTAAAGAGTTGGAAGACGCGCTCCAAAAAATCAAATGGAGTATAGTGGGCCTAAGTGAGGTTAGACGTCCAGAGGAAGAATGTATCGAACTTAAATCAGGCCACATCTTGTACCATTACGGAAACTCCTTGGGAAAGCTAAATGGAGTGGGCTTCCTGATAAACCGTAGTGTGAAAAATAAGGTTAAACTAATAGAAGGTATTTCAGATCGAGCAGCAAGAGTAGTGTTACAACTATCAAATCGCTACAAAATACAAATACTGCAGGTATATGCTCCAACATCCTCGCACTCAGATGATGAAGTAGAGTCTTTCTACGAAGATGTCACGACACTGCATGACAGAGGCAAAGACTGCCATTTCCAGATTATCATGGGAGACTTCAATGCTATTGTAGGCACCAGGAAACAAGGAGACACTGTGGTCGATAAGTTCGGAATACAAACTAGGAATGACAGAGGGGAACGACTTGTGCAGTTTGCAGAGCACACAAAAATGCACGTCATGAACACATTTTTTAAAAAACATCAAAGTCGAAAGTGGACATGGAGAAGTCCAGATCATAAAACTAAAAATGAAATAGACTACATCCTGTCCAATAGCCGACATTTTGTTCAAGACGTCACTGTTCTAAATCAATTCAACACCGGAAGTGATCACAGGCTGGTCCGAGCGAAACTTAGTATCTGCATAAAACAGGAAAGGCGAAAGCTAATAAAAGGAACCAATAAAACATCAGTAAATATAATCAATCTCACTGAAAAGAAAGACATTTTTCAACGCACACTATCGGAGAAACTAGCTACCACCGCCAATGGAAATTTAGCTTCAACTATTAACACATTAGCCATAGAAATTGCAGGAACTGTTAAAACCACCAAATTAAGTAAAATTAGCAATAATACAAAAACTCTCCTGAATAAACGGAGGAATATGAAAGTAAAACCTGAAAAAAACCTAATTGAATATGCTGAACTGTGCAAGACCATTAGAAAAGAAATAACAGCTGACATCAAGAAATATAACGAAAATCTGGTCAGATCAGTTATAGAGAACAAGAAAGGCTATAAGAAAGCAAAACAAAGATTAATGATAGGAAAGAAACAAATAATAGCTTTAGATGATGATAATGAGCGTATTACAGACAAAACGGCAGTATTGGTTCATATCAGGAACTTCTATCAGTCCTTATACAGCAAGCAAGATGAAAATCCTTTAATGACATCAAGCCCAGACTCACCAATTCCTGAAGTCCTCCCATATGAAGTTAGAAGGGCAGTGAACGAAATGAAAAAAGGATCAGCTAGTGGTTACGACGGCCTGTCTATTGACGTACTCAATTGACTGGAGAAGAAACTTACAGACACCTAGCTAAGGTGTTTTCACAATGCCTCGAAGAGAGAAATATCCCATCCAGCTGGAACAAAGCAATGATTGTGTTGCTATACAAAAAGGGCAGTCGTTACAATATTAAAAACTACCGCCCCATCAGCCTTCTTCCTGTCATATACAAAATGTTTACAAAGGTCATCAATAACCGCATCAGTTCCACCTTGGACACAGCGCAACCAATTGAACAGGCTGGTTTTAGGTCAGGATTCAGCACAGTAGATCACATCCAAGTCATCAACGAAGTAATAAGTCGAGCAAATGAATACCAGATGCCCCTCTGTTTGGCCTTTATCGATTTTGAAAAAGCTTTTGATTCAGTCCATCACTCTGCAATCATGCAAGCCCTTTTAGAACAAGGAGTGAATCCCGGCTATATTGACTTACTGTACAACATCTACACCACTTCCACTGCTTTTGTCAACATCGCTGAAGTCACCAAAGAGTTCCCAGTAGAAAGAGGGGTAAAACAAGGTGACTCTATATCCCCCAAGCTATTCACATCAGTCCTAGAGTTGGCAATGTCAAAAATCCAATGGCAAAACCGAGGTTTGAGAATAAATGGAAGAAATCTCAACAACTTAAGATTCGCTGATGATATAGTTTTACTCTCAAACAGTCTGGAAGAGCTCAAAGAACTGATAAATGAACTAGAGACAGCGTGCAGTGAAGTGGGCCTTAAAATAAATATATCAAAAAGCAAAATCATGCAAAACAAATGGGCAGAAAAAGATAAAGACAAGGCGGACATGAAAGATTCTGGTATTGAGTTCGTAGATCAGTACATCTATCTTGGCCAACTGATCAATATGAATGGTGACTCAAAGCCTGAGATCTACAGACGGATAAAGCTGGGCTGGAGAGCATATGGAAGAAATTCCATAGTTTTTAAATCGAACGTGCCAATACATCTTAAAAAACAGGTATTTGAACAATGTGTATTACCGGTCCTCACATATGCCTGCCAGACTTGGACCCTAAATAGTCACACGAAGCAAAAACTGAGAACTGCCCAGCGAAGTATGGAAAGAGCAATGCTAGGGTTTACAAGAAGAGACAGGAAAAGGGCTGTGCACATCCGTTCAATAACTAAAGTAACAGACATCTTAAAAAGAGTCATGACCCAAAAATGGCAATGGGCCGGTCATGTTGCTCGCAAAAGAGATGAAAGATGGACTACGGTAGTGCTGGACTGGATACCGAGAAACCTGAAAAGAGCAAGAGGAAGACCCCCGGATCGCTGGGATAAGGATATACGTCGAGTTACAGGCGTGAACTGGAAGAGGGCGGCTCAGGATCGATCGGCCTGGAAAGAACTACAGCAACACTATGTAGAATTAAATTCTAATATATAGCTCATTAGGCTTAAAGAGGCTACATCCTGAAAAAAGGATTGATATAGCTGCAATAATAATAATAATAAAACTTTCTTTTTGTTGTTATCAGTCTCTCTACTGGTTTGATGCGTTTTTTTTTTAAGATTGTGCAACAAATAGCGTTTCTCTAAAAAAAATTCGAAGAAAGGATTCCTGGTTTTTACGACGTATTTACTAGGTGTCTGTTTCATTTTGGGTATTTATTGTTATGTATTGCTGTGGCTTTCGTTTGAGCTCTACCGAAGCAAGTCTAAAATCGCAGAGTCATTTTTGTTCTAATGGCATACACGTCAATTTCTGATACAGTACATAAACAGTATTATTAAAGATTAAGTAGTGAGAACGTAAATTAAAAAAAAAAAAGGTCTCTCTGAAAAGTTAGAAGTACTCGATGCTGTAAATAACTGTAAAAAAGAAGAAAGATGCTGATGATCAATTTGCCTTACTGGTGTGAACGACGTCAACAAAAATAAATCAGAAATCATGAAAAAAATTGTAAGCGGCGAAAATTTGGTCTGCAAAACAAAAAGAATTTCCCAGCTTGAAAAAATGCTTACTTAAATGATTTAAGCAGTGTCAAAACTAAAACATTTGTGTTAATGGACCACTATTTTATAAAAAATCATGTTATCTTACCTGTGATCTTTTTATGTTTATGTATACCTACAAATTCTTAAGTTGAGAATAAACGTTACCTATGTAGCACGAATTTTTATTTATTTCACCTCTGTAAGCAAAAATTAGGTAGAATAGAATCTAAACCTTTACAAGTAAAACATGTACCGTGATTACTGGAGATCAGGATTCCGCAAGGAATTGACCTCATAATACACAGACGGAAAAAAAAATCCCAACACCAAGAAAGACTTGTGTTAGATAAACGAAATTTGGTAGGCGTGTTTATACATCTGAAAGATGACATCGATTCAAATTTCGCGCTTCGCGCATAAGTGTGGCGCTAGTAGCGCTACTCAGAGCTTGCAAATCAGGTTTGCTTTAAATACGCGCTGTAAAGTTTGTGAACGTTATTTACCGCTGAGATTTGACATAGTGAGTTGATGTTAGCCAAGAATGCCTTTAAGAAGACGAAGAAGCCATTATCAACAGCTCACCGAGTTTGAACGAGGTCGTGTAATAGGGCTACGAGAAGGTGGATTTTCTTTTCGCGATATTGCAGAAAGACTTGGCCGGAATGTATCCACTGTGCATGATTGTTGGGTGCAGTGGTCAAGGGATGGTACTGCCTCAAGAAGACCGGGTTCCGGGAGGCCACGTGGCACTACTGAGAGGGAAGACCGCCGTATTCGGCGTACAGCTGTGGCGCATCGTACTGCGTCTGCGGCAGAAATTCGAGCTGCAGTTGGTACCACAGTGACACAACGAACTGTTAGAAATCGGTTACTTCAAGGACAGCTCCGAGCCAGGCGCCCTGTAGCGTGCATTCCACTGACTACAAGCCATCGCCGTTTGCGACTCCAGTGGTGTCAAGCCAGAGCTCATTGGAGGACGGAGTGGAGATCTGTTGTGTTTTCTGATGAAAGCAGGTTCTGCCTTGGTGCCAGTGATGGCCGAGTGTTGGTCAGAAGGAGGCCAGGGGAACGCCTGCAACCAAACTGTCTGCGGCCTAGACACACTGGACCTACACCTGGAGTCATGGTCTGGGGAGCAATTTCCTATGACAGCAGGAGCACTCTTGTGGTTATACCAAACACACTGACTGCAAATTTGTACGTCAGTCTGGTAATTCAACCTGTAGTGCTGCCATTCATGAACAGCATTCAAGGGGGAGTTTTTCAACAGGATAACGCTCACCCTCATACCGCTGTTGTCTCGCAACGTGCTCTACAGAGTGTCGACATGTTACCTTGGCCTGCGAGATCACCAGATCTGTCTCCAATTGAACACGTATGGGATATCATTGGACGACAACTCCAGCATCATCCACAGCCAGCACTGACCGTCCCAGTATTGACAGCACAAGTACAACAAGCATGGATCTCCATACCACAAAGTGACATTCGAAACCTGTATGACACAATGCATTCACGTTTGCAGGCTTGCATTCAAAATTCTGGAGGTTACACCGGCTATTAATTTAACAGTATTTCACATTTGAAATGCATTTTCTTGAGCTTAAATTAACCTGTGATCTTGAAAATTTAATCAATTAAACATGTTAACTTGACAAATGCATTGTCCAAATTTCATTACTCTACAATAATTTTTTCTTGGTGTTGGGATTTTTTTTTCCGTCTGTGTACTACAGTAGTCAAACGCAAGACACCGCTAGAAACTCTTTTGGAACTACATTTAACGGTGTCATGCTGGTCCAGGCTGTATTACAACGGAAATACTTTTTGACTACAGCAGTATTGTGACGTCATTGGTGAATGTTATGGCGGAATCACTATCTCCAGTAGATCCCATGTACATAAAACCTCTTTCTCTCTCTCTTTTTTTTTTTTTTTTTTACGAATTTCATACGTCCCAGGTAAAGCCTGGGAGGCGGGCTGCTGGAGAATTTCAAGGATCCTTTTCAGCCGACTAACGTAAAGGGAGGGAGGGGAGGATGGAAGTCGGCCGTGGCCTTGCAGGGAACCATCCCAGCATTCGCCTAAATTGACTGAGGAAAACCACAGAAACCCCAGTCAGGATGGCCGAACCGGGGTTACTCTCGGTCCTCCCGAATGATAGGTAGGACGGCGAATTCGCTGTCGTCCTATCTTGGTCTGACATCTAAACTGCATTGCATGTTCATTAAAATAACCACTTTTATTATGTCGTCTGCGAAAAATATATTCCGAGAAATACACTACGGTTTTTGAAAATTGCAAAATGAGAAGGACACACAGCACAGCGTCATCTGGCTAGCATTGCTACAATGTTGTTAACAGCTCCAGGATGTTCCTACTACTGTTGTCTTAATTTCAGGTTTTTGGACATGGCTTTTGTTTTGATGTCTTGCGGAGTGATCAGTTTTTTTTATATTATTATTTATTGTTTTACGCCTCGTCGACGTCATTAGAGTCGGGGCGGGAGTGGGGACAAGGAACGGGAAGGAATTCTGCCATGGCCTGTTTGAAGGAAGCATCCCGGCATTCACCTGGAGTGATTTGGGGAAACCATGGGAAACCAAATTCTGGATGTCCGGATGGGGATTCGAACCCGCGTCCTCCCGAATGCGTGGCCAGAACGGTGACCAGTTTGGTTGGGCAATCCCGTCAGGCTTGTAAAGCCAGGACACCTACATGTTTTTATTTAATTCTAATTTTCCTAAAGCTAATTTTATACTTTCACTATAACTATTTGTACTAAGACTATTTGAGGGACTATATATAATAGCATATTTACAGGGGACTTACCTTATCTAACCAATTGGAGGAAGTAGAATGCAGTATCTTAATTTTAAGGGTACCTATTATTTACGCTGCTTAACCTAATGGAGGGATTAGTTTCAATTGATTGACCTAAGTAATTACTAATGGAGAGTCTATTTCAAAGTAAGTCATGTAGGACCTACACATAACTGCAGTGGGGCCTATTTACACTAATTGTGGTCTGGGGGTTAAGGAGGATGGGGGAGTGGATAAATATTAAAATACCTTGTAAGTGTGAGTTTTGGTCGCTTGATGTCACGCAAGGAATGGTCTGAATCACTCTAAAATCAGGTTAAACAGTGGAAACATGATAAGAGATTAAGATTGGTGAGTGATGGTGTGTACGTACGCCCAGTACCGCCCTCTTCTGTGTAATCGGATAGGTCAATGTTACGCAACGCTCGTTCGGTGCAGAGTGGAAACGTGCAAACAAGTGCCGGCATACCTGGTTGACGTCAAAGAGTGAAGCAGCATGTAAGTTTAAACGAGGCAGAATGGTTGGTGTCCGTGTTTGTCGTATCCTGGATCGTAAAGGGAATGCTGCTACGACAGTGAAACCAGTGAATAGAAGAGGATATTACACTTCTACTACAGAATGTGACCATAGCTTGGGGTGACTGCTATCTTTTCCGAATGACCGTAACCGACAGAACAGCTTTGGCTCGATGTTGGAAAACTGCGATGGGTGTTGACATGTCTACATACTGTGGATGATTCGATGCAGTCTGCTAAGGGCTGGATCATTGGCACGCATACCATTCCGTGGATTCCATTGAAAAGTAGCCATCAATGCAGGAGACTACAATGGGCACTCTGGCGTGCTGAATGGCAAAACGTAGTTTTTTCGAACGAGTCGCACTTCAATTTGTTTATCAATATTATAGCTTTACGCCACGTCAACGTCGCGGTCATAGAGACGGGAAGGAACGGGAACGAATTCGGTCATGTCCTTTTGAAGGAAGTGATTTGGGGAAACCATGGAAAACCCAAATCTGAATACCCGGAAGGTGATTCGAACCCGCGTCCTCCCGAATGCGAGGTCAGAGTATTAACGCTCACCCTCCACGCTCGGTGTATCAGTTTGTCCTACAGCGATGGCCTCATATGTGTTCGATGTTGAACGCTGCCGTGGTGAACGCAACCGGACAGACTGAATTCTTGAGCCGGCAAACGCCAAGTGTGACAGTTTGTGGCACCATCGAGTATAAGATCCGATCTCCCCGCCTAAGTATTGAGGGCAATATTAACAGTAACCACTACGCCATGGGAGTTTTAGAGTCCGATGCTCTGTCCATTTTGCAGGCAGCACCACGCGTCGTTTTTAGTAGGGCAATGATCGGCCACATGTGACGAGGAATGTGCAAGCCATTTCGAAGAACGACGGGTACCATGGTTTCCCTTTTTTATTTTTTACTTACGGCTTTACGCTTCGTCGCGGATAAGGTCATTAGAGTCAGGATGGGACTAGGGACAAGCAACGGGAAGGAATTCGGCTATGACCTTTTTGAAGCATCGCCTGGAGTGATTTGGGGAAACCATGTGAAACCCAAATCTGGATGCCTGGACGGGGATTCGAACCCGCCTACGGTTTCCCTGGCCTGTACCTTCGCCTGATACGTTGCCCATCGAAAATACCTGGGATATGATCAGTCGAATACTTGTTCGTTCTGGTCCTTCTGCAAACACTGTCAATGCTTTTTGAATGCATTGCAAACCACGTGGCATTGTGTCTCCTTGCCACGACACCAAGGTGCTCTGATTGCTGCACGTGGATGCAATACACCGTTCTGAATTCTCACAGTCAAAAGGCAAGTAGAGTTCTGTAATACTAATCATGTGTGGATTGTCATGTTCCTAATCTATGGAATAAATTTCGTTTTAGTTAAATGTCTCCTTGGTGGCACAATTTTCACAATCAGCAACGTATTTGTAGAGTACAAATTTCAGATAGTAAAGTCATATATGTTATTTTTATAAGGAGGTTTTTGTCACAAGCCACTATCTCCTTTCATATCTATCCGAAATTGATAAATGTGGTATCATTTCAAAGACTGAGGTATCCAATTTAGTCACATCTTATTTAATGAAAGTAATTTTTCCAAATTCAATCCTTAACCCTTTCAAGTCTGGACGCCACTATATTGACAAATGGCGGGGCGGGCTCCCAAGACTGGACGCCACTATACTGCCAGAGGCGCGGGCGGGCCTAGCGGCCGGACGCCACTATATTGCCAGCGCCTCTCTGTCCCACAGGACGGGAAGCTAGTTTATTGTCAGCGCCCGTACCGCATCCTAGCGGGAACTAGGGGAACCTCTAGCATGAAGAAATATCTTTTTATTATTTTTGTGAAAAAACGAGGAAAAACTTTTTCACTTTGAGTTGTAAAAAAAATAAATAATAATAAAAAAATAAAAAAACCAAAAATAAAAAGTTTCTACCCCTGCCAGTGTCAGGTCCGAAGCCCTGGATAAAAAAATGGTGACGGGACACTTTAAAAAAATAAAGAAATAAATAAAATAAAAACCCTTCCCAGTATCAAGTTCGATCACCTCGATCACAAAAAAGCGATGGAAAACTTTCGTTGGAAAAAAATTTGGCAACTAATCGAATTATTTGTAATAGTTCCAGAAACATTTCTTCTATTGAATTATAATATTCTAGTACAACACGAGTATAATAAATTAAAAATTTAATGTTATTTTAGTATCGTAAAGTTTTAGTATCGTTAAAAGAAAAAAAGTTTCTTCTACAATTTCAAGCACTTTTCATAAAAAAATTTAACAATAAGTGAGTTTCATTATAGTTTGATATATAATTAAATAAAGAGAGTCAATTGAAACAAATTAAGCCTCCGAAAATGAGCGCAAAACTGACGCGAAACCGGGGAGGGGTGAGCCGTAAATGCCGGGCGCTCGCGGGCGAGGAGTGCCGGCTGAGCGGAGGGGCCGGCGGGGCGGGGCTCCCGTCCCCGCGGCTACCTCGCAGCCAGGAGCAGCCGACGCGAAAGGGTTAAAGGGCAAAAATATCAATATTTCTAAAGTGCTATTTTTTGTACCACTAACCACTTATCTTCTCGTATTACTAACCGAAATCGATAAATGAAGTATTATTTTGAAGGCTGCGATTTCCGCTTTGGTGACAACATATATTAAGTAAGGGATTTTTCTGAATTCGACCTTTAAGGGACAAAATTATCAATATTTCTACAACGCATTTTTGTGTCACGAGCAATTTATCTCCCTTGTTATCTAATATATATAGATAAATATGGTATCATTTTAAAGATTAATGACTCCGCTTTGGTCACGACATATTTTAAGAAAAGAATTTTTCAGAATTTGGCCGTTAAAGGACAAAAATATCATTATTTCCAAAACTACTTTTTTTGTCACAAGCTATTTACCTCACTTGATATCTAACCAAAATCGAAAAATGAGATATTATTTTAAGGATTAAGGTCTACGCGTTGGTCGCATCATATTTTAAGAAAGGGATTTTTCAGAATTCCACGCTTAAATGGCAAAAGTATCATTACTCCATACTATATATTTTGTACGAGCCATTTATTTTCCTTTATATCTAATCGAAATATGTAAATAAGGTATCGTTTTAAGAGTAAGGTCTCTGCTTTGGTCACATCATAACTTAAGAAAGAAAATTTTTGGAATTTGATCCTTAAAGGGCAAAAGTGTCATTATTCCCATAACGTGTTTTGGTTACGAGCCATCCCCTTCATATCTAACCGAAATCGATAAATGAGGTATCATTTAAAAAATTAAGGTCTCCATTCAGGCAACATTATAAACTAAGAACGTATTTTTTCGTAATTTGATCCTTGAGAGACAAAAGTAATAACTATATCGCCCGTATGTGACAGTTCAGAGTCAAGCCGCTAGATCGCAGCAGCATGTATCAGAGATATTAATAAAGTGCTTCATTGGCTCCCACTTTTGTTACATACCTATTACACTGAACAAATAAACAATCGCTACAAATGTGGTAGTTCTTCTTTCGTCCTATTACAAACCAACAACCTTACTATTAATCATATTCGCGAAATATTCGCACGGGTCGTCTAGTATAACATTAATTTATTTTTTTTTTATTCATTGTGGTCGGGAGCATTCTCCAGTATAATTTCACCACAATTCATTTTCCAGTTTCTATTAAATTTTGTTCTGAAATTCTTTGAGTGCAGTTTCCCCACCCAATGACTTTTCTCCCTACAAATTTTAAATTCTGTCAGAACGTTTGAAAAACTATTAAGCACTTCCGTTGGTAATTTATTCAAATTCTTAACACCCTTACCAAAACAAAGCCCTCCCTCCCTTATGCCGAAAACGGAGTGCCAGCTTGTTATCATAGACAGCTTTTTACCCTCCATTCACTTCTAATTCTTTTACTAATACTGTTACAAGACCTGTCTATATAATACACCTTGTACATTCCCAACACTCTCTTCACCCGCTTCCTGTCTTCCATTTAATTCCAGACCAACTCATCTATTGTATCAGTTAGCGATTGTGTTATACGGAAATTTACACTAACGAAACTAGCTGCCCTCTTTTGCTCCTCCTCCAGCTTCTGCATTTGTACAAAAAATGTGAGTCGCATACTATATCACCATATTCATGTCATGGTCTGACCAAAGTTTCAGAAGCAACTTCTCTCACTTCTCTGGTATATCCTTTCATTACTCTCTCTAGTAAATAAATGATTTTGAAACATTCTCCTACTACTTGCGCAACGTGTCCTTCCCAATTGAGTTTATTTTAAAATGTGATACGAAAGTATTTACGCTTCATTTCTTGAACAGACAACTCCTTTCTTGCCCCATAATAATTAAAAAAACCTTTAGCTTTTTATTCGTGTATCTAATTGTGCCTTGTTGGCAATTATTTGTATTCCGTGATAACCTACACAGATATGTGTTATATCCATGGCGCTTTACAGCAGGTTCAGTCTGCTCCCGTTTTGATCGTATTATATACCATCACGTCATCTGGAAACAACCTTACCTCTGACTGTAAACCATTATCACAATCTTTCATTAAAGTAATGAATAACAGCTGTTTAAATATATCACCCAACAGCACTCTCATTTTCACTTCAACTTTCTTTGATACAGCAAATTCCTCCCCTAATTCTTTTTACATTTTCATAATTCCTCTACACAGCAAGTTACTTTTTCAATCACTCCATTTGTTTTTTTACTTAATTTATTACCATCTGTCAAATGCCTTGGAGAATCAGCTCTAGCGTAACCACTGGGGCTCATCAAGGAACTGTCATTCTCATCTGAAAACTGTTGCACACGTTCCTTTAGTGATACTGTTTAATATATGTTGCTCTTAGAGCTGTAAAATATATAGATACCTCACAAACTTCACTCGAAATGTGCCGTAACGCTATACCGCGTGCGACTGGGAGAAGCCTTATAGCGAAGTATAATGATAATGCACACGTTCTTTGAACGATATTTTTTGGGAATATGTTGATAAAAAGTGTAAGCATGGAAGAGATTACACAAAAACTTAAAACCGTGGCGAACGTTGGTTGCCTCATTTACGTACACAAATGCGAAGTCTAACGATATTAGGTATTACCTTGTCAAGAAACATATCCGCATGTTATGTCCAAGATTTAATATTCTACGACATTTATCAAAGCAGGTTGTGACAATATTAACATAGCTTATGTTTAGATTGAAAGTGCGGCAATATCCTTGTTTCAGTATTAGGTCGAAGGAATTTAGTTTTTATAGTTGAAATACAACCTGTACAAAAAAAGGCGTTTGGTATCTGTTGTTAAAGAATAATTCGCTAGAAATTTGGATTTATTAAACATTTAAGTTATCACGATTTTCAAGTAGAATCATTAGCGGCACCTGTGGATAGGTTGGAATGTAGCCTGGACTAAAACGGACATAGACACTTCCTATTGTAGCCTAATGGACTAGAAATTTTGTTTTTATAATAAAGTTGGTTTGGTTTTCATAGTTGTTGGTCGTTGATGCATTTTGTTTCACGTAGGTACGTACTGGAAGTCGCATATGATGACAAATGGCGTCCTCTCATCACCTAGTGTTTTTAATTATTATTTTGCGTGAAGTTTTTGTATTATACACTTTCTTGATGGGTGTAATAGAAACATATTAATAAATAATATAGTCGAAGGAACGATAGCTTTATCATTATACATCGCTATACCTTCTCCCAGTCACTCGCCGCCTTACTTTATGGTACTTTTCGAGTGAATATTGTGAGGATGGATATATTTTACAACTGTAAGAGCAACATATAATAAATAATATCACCCAACGAATGTGTGCAACAGTATTCAGACCAAAACGACAATTACTTGACGAGTCCCAGTGATTGCGCTACAACCGAATGATCACTTACTGAGAATCACATAAATAGCTTTGCCTAAAACCTTGTTGCTGATTTTCAAATCAGACATTTCTGACACTGAAGCTTCAAGTAATCAAGGATTACAAAACCATTATCCGAGCTCTTGCTAGAATATTGTGGGATGCAATGAGAGTGACATTTTGGGTTCAAATACAGTATATGAGTCGCGAAAGCTGCCAACGTGTTCAGCCAGATTAGTATTTGGAAATTACCGTAGGATGAACTCGACAAATGAAATAATGAAGGAACTCAGCTGAGGGTAATTGGAAGATATAAGGCGAAAGAAGAGGATGGTGGACCTTTAAACGGCATATGCTGGCGATGACAGACTGGTGAATATTGGTGGCAGATTTAGGACCAGCATTTGGAAGGTAAGAAACGATCATGGGCATAATTAATCTCTTGATTTCAGGATAAATGAACAAGTAAGTACTCGTTTGTAAGAAGGAGAGTCGGAGAGTAGAATAAATTACCTTGGCACGTGATAAACAATAACATTCAAATTATAAAGGTCTTTGAAGTAAACTCTTCTCTACTTGTAAGTAAGTGTGTAGGTAAATGTTACTTGGAAACGAATTCTATCACAATTAATAAATAATAATAATAAAATTTGGCTAACAACGAGTTGAATTGTCAGAATTAGAGGGGGGAAGGGAGGCATTTATAGTTGTGGTTCGCAAAGCACAAAATGTTGTGCGATCAGACGACAAATTACAGAGAACAACAAGTGCAGCGAAATATGTTATATACTTAAGTGTCTTTTCTGAAAATCAGGTGTTGCTCCCTGCTGTGAATATATTCACTCAGTGTAAGAAATGGTGGATTACTTAACAAGGGATACGAACAATTTATAAAGACTTATCTCCTACTTGCTTACATCTGCTTAACGTATGTACGATCCTCCGAACTGCTATGAAAGTTCCATAAAACCAACACGAAAGGTGAAAGATGTTGTTGGCTGAGAGTAGTTATTTTAACTTTTCGTGATCGTACATGATTAAGGGTAGAAACTAAAGGTCATTTTCATCTTTCTGCCATTCAATAACGTTTTCCTCAAAGAGTTATTTAAAATAACAATATTTACGAAAAATAGATAGCAAGATTGTGAACTGTCGGGTTTCTGTTCACGATGTGAAGTAAATGTGAATGAATTCAGTGAGGACTGCATACTGGAAAATATTAAGATCAATAAAGCTGTGGATACTAGGGGTGTCCACTTAGAAAGTACATCGATGTTTTTATTCGATGTAAAACATAGGAAACCTGCATCGATGTTTTTCGATGCATCGCTTAAAAACATCGATGTTTTTTCAACATCGAATACTTTTATGTTTTTATTAGCTCAACAAATACAAACCAACAATATTAGTCGGCAAATTTCGTTTCATTTATCTCTTAGCTAATCGTTTAAAATCGCCAAGAGAAAATGTGACAATAGTTTGATATTCACCATTTCCAGTTAGAGTAACACTACACCCGCAGTATAGTGCTGTAGCTGTAACGATATGTTTAATTTTATGCTTTTATTGTTTATGGCTTTACGCCTCGCGACGTCAAGGTCATTAGAGGCGGAAAAGGACTGGGGGGCAAGGAACGGGAAGGAATTTGGCCATGTCTTTTGAAGCATTCACCTGGAGTGGTTTGGGGAAACCATGGAAAACCAAAATCCGAGTGTCCGGACGGGGATTCGAGCCCGTGTCCTCCCGAATGCGATGCCAGAGTGCTACGTTGCACCCAACATTAAAAAAAATAATTTTATGATCTTGTGTGTTGGTTAAGTAGTGTTGTATGTGTGAGGTATAGCTTTGTGAGTGAAACAGAGACTACAAATTAACAGAAATATTTTATTAAGATACCAGACCATTACAATCAAAAACCAGACATTAAATACTAAAGTCTAAATCTGCCTAAGAATATTAATTTTAAGTCTTTAACCACTTAACACCAATGGTGTTTAGGCAAACTTTGCAGAAAAAAGTTTACTCAATCGTTTTCCTTTCATTTTGTTGCTTTGCTGACTGACTATTTGAGCAGCATTCGAAAATAAACGTTCAGATGGAACAGACGCCCGACAATAGTCAATCAGATGTTGCCCCAAGCCGGTTTATATGTAAATACTGAGTAGTATCAATACTAATATCTTATTTCGATTCACAGCGAACAACAGGAGTGAACCTAAGAAATTGATTTTATTCATTCGCTGAAATGGTCAGGATAGCCAACCGCAAGAGAAATTCATTTTCACCGTTGTTATGTCCCGCTAATTGCTCACAAGTGTCACCACCTGTTAATAACAGTTACTTTAAATTGAAATAATTTAATTTAATCTTCAACAAATTTAGTAATATTAACATTTATTTCTATTATTTTTGTCATTAGCCAGAGTTAGCTTTTTTTACGATTCGATGTTTTTATAAAAAAAAAATCGATGCATCGAATAGAAAAATTCTTTGGCAAAACATCGAATCAATCCGATGTATCGTATGGTAAACATCGAATGGATACGATGCATCGATGTTTAGTGAATATCCCTAGTGGGTAGCACAAGAACATGTGGTGCAATATTATAACGCTCTCAGTGAACGTGTTGACATTCTTTGCTACTTAATGATAACAACTGCAGTTAGTGATATTCCACGAAACAGACTATTTCGTCGCGTAAGTTTGATTATCTTTTCTGTCCTCCATAGTCAGTGATAGACATCTGGTCTATTCGATTCAAGCTTATAGTGTTCTCCAAACTGCAGGAAACATCTACAAAATCATCTGCTCGAAGTAGTCAGAAATTGCGATGATAAGTTGAGGCACGTGCTAAACCGCAACCGATTCCATTCATATTTTCAGACTTGCACTGTGCGGTTTCGACTTACCGCTTGGGTTGGTCGGCACCGTTGCACTGGAAAGCCATCTCCGTCAGTCGAAGTCAAGCCCTAGAATCACGTCACTCCACTGCACCGTAAGTTAGTATCACTACCACTACCGCGCACCGCTCAATCCACCACGACTCGTACCGACTTCACGACTGAATGAGGAGCCGATCAGGCGGGCGCACGCTTCACGGCAGCGTGGAGGGGGCCGCGAGAGACAAGGTGGGGAGGACTAGGTGGAGGGGAGTGCGCCTCGGGCCGTTTGTTTACAAACAACCGAGCAGTATTGCGGGTGGTGTGTGCTGCGATTGCAAGTGACAGCGAAAGGGAATTTCTGGCTGGAAAGCTACGCTGGGCTACGTGAGGGGTGGGGGGTTCAGAGCTAGGCCACGAAGCTTTTCATTCATAATATTTATCATAGTTAAAATGAGGTACAGAACACACAACAGCATGTGCATACTTATTTCCGTCATTTAATTATCTCTGTAGGTAATTTACGATAGGCTCATGAGATAAAACAGTACAAAATGTCTTCTAGAATCAACAGAGAAAAAAAAGCTAGTGCTACTTGAGGGGAGGGGGGGGGGGGTAAGGCAAAAGCCGCGTCGGGCTACGAGGGGGGGGGGGGGGTTCACAGGAGGCAAAAATGGAGCTACGTGGTTTATGGACGTTCCCTTATTTATTTACTGCGGAATAGGAACTTATACGCAACATTACCACTAGTTTGCAGTCACAGAAATAAACACGAAGTTAGAATGGTAAAGTAAATTTCTATAGATCTGATGAAAGAGTTTCAATTTGGCGAGTACTCATCCCCTAACGCGGTTGTACCTACATCTCACCGTGGAATCCGAACCCCAGGACGTTCATAGCTCTATGAGTGGTGAAACTTATGTGCCCACAAGAATTCCTGCTTGAATCTAAGATCTCAAACTCTAGTTTCCAAAGCAAGTAGAAACATTTTTATGACTCTCGTTTCCATTAAATCTAGGTCATGTTTGCTGCTCGACTGCCACGCGTTAGTTTCTCAAAATAACATTTTAACTGAAAAAAAAATTATAACACACATCTCCCAACAGTAATGCGTTACTCAAGCACGGTTCCAATCCATTTCATAAAAGATAATTTCGCACAAACAAGGTGGTTGTTTAATAAATCATATGTATGGCTTACTTCTCTCTTCTTCTCAGAAAAACTATTCCATATCTCAATAAGAGGAAAACTTAAAAATGATTCAGCGCGGAATGTGGTTTCTACAGGCGATTATTACGTCCGTTCCACAATTTGTAAAGAAGTTCAAGCGTGGTCCTCAACCCCTAGGTTGGTTGGATGCTCCCGAAGGAGACCGTTATCAGAGGTACGACGGCCAGTTCCTTTACTCCCTAACCCTAGCCTAATCTTACTGGGTAAAGGGGACCTGCAGTATTAACGTGGTATCTGAATTCGGAAGCGTTCTTGCCTACTGCACAATACGCACGATAAGAAACTGATACAAATATAAATAGAACAAGAATAAAACAAAATGAACATCGTATTGGTACAGACAGAAACGTAATTAGCAATTTTGATTGTTTAACAAAGTAGAAATTCTTTACAAGAGAGATCGGCATACTGTTGTTTGGGATTTCTGTATGGTAGCACAGAATGCTTCAGAACAATCGCAGTTTAAATTGGTTGGTGTTTACATTCCTATAAATATTAATAACTTCATGAATTTTATTTATTGGGGTTCTTTACCATTTCCAAAAAAGTACCAAATCTTCGTATCATGTTTCATTGTAAACACGTATATATTGGTGAAAATTTGCTGTATTTAACGCTCTCGAAGTTTGGAAGCTCATTCTGAACATATTTTATCTATAATGCAGAGATATTACTTTAGAAATAAATGAACTGCAACGTACCTAGCAATGAGTAAAAGATTGATTTAGTATTGATTGTGAGAAAACAAAGACCTATTATGGCCCTTGAGATATAAATTTACGTTTATATATGTACTGAGCCAATTTCTTTAGTACATGTATTGTTCTTCTCTTCCAAAAGATTGTAATTACCTGAACTGAAAAAAGAAAATTCTTGATTAAATGAACGTAAGTAATAAATTGGAATCATTATTTTTAATTTGTTTTTCGAAAATGAGGACACTTAAAAACTAATAAATACCAATAAATATACTAAAATAACATGTAATCATCTCGCAGGCAGTTTATAACTAAAAATTGGATACATTTGTGTCAGTAATTTGGTAATTAAGGAAATAGCTTATTAAATTGTTTAGTGGAAATGGTCATTACTTTTGCCATAAATGCAGAATTTTATTTATTTTTACGATTTAGTTATGTTCTATTTTAAATCAGTTACTCGATATTTCAAAATTCTCATTAACAGTGCAACCACTAGATACTTCAGTAAACCATATTTTTCTTAATCCCAAGTAGTGCAGTAACGGGGTCGTATAAAGTGGTTCTCAGAAACATTATATCACGTAGAATTTTTTTTTTTTTTTTTTTTTTTTTTTTTTTTTTTTTTTTTTTGTTATCTTGTCTATATTGGTGAGAGTATGCAGAAATCAAGTTTTCTACCTCCGATTGCCTCGGCACAATTTTATATGGCCAAAAAACATCAAAATTTGGTAGTATTTTCAGTTTTTCGTCTATATCTTCTTCCTGACTAGTCCTAGTAAGAAATCTTTATTTCCAGTTTGAAAGAGGACAAAATTTCCTACAATTTTTGTTGTACAAAGTTTTTCCTAAACTCAAAGCTAAGCGAGCTATAGTTCTAAAATCAGCAAAATTTCACACTTTTCCGAAAAGTTGGGTTTTTAACTACTTTGTCGCTTAAAATGACCTGTAATATATAATTGATATATATGTATTTCTGCATAACATAGAACATATATGTACTATACTTTGATTACTGATGGTCAATTCAATAATCTAATGGCATTGTTGGCAGGGAGATTCCGAAGGATTGTTCGGCCGCCAGGTAACAGTCTTTTCGATTCGCCGCGCAAGACGTGTGTACTAGCCAGGTGATAGTGTCGGGTATATGGAACATACAACTCATCTAGGAATCCGAACCACAAAAGCGTCCTGGCTTACTTCATATTTCACATCAAGGTGTGGCAGAGTTGAAGGTCGGTTTACGGACCTTTGAAAATCACAGATGAGACCGGGATTTCGATCTCCAGGCAGACGCCTTAACTACTGAGCTACCAGACCGCACTATTACGAAGTATGTGTACCAATTAGAAAAACTGATTTAGAAAAATGAAAGCGTAATGTTATGGCACAAGGTTTATTTACAAAGTCTAAATGAAGACATAATAAGTAAAAAATTAGTCATAAATCCATTTATTTCCGTTTGAATGGTTGAAACACTGTTTTCCATTTGAATTTGTTCCGTACTTCAAGGAAGCAAAATTGTATCTATATGAAGCATTTACACCTCTTCAAGATGCTACATCCAACATAAAAAGTTTTGATGTGGATGGAGGATGCCTCCTGCATAAGGTTATGTGGCATCTTAGTGGAAACCTTGGCTCCATCTGCGGAAAATATGAAACCTAATTGAGAACACACTATAGATGCAACACACCAGTTATATTCGGCGGATACCGAAGTGATGCTGCTTGGAGAGGAATAAAGTAATCTGAAAGGTTTCGTCATTTTAAAACAGCAGATACTTCAGCAGACATCATTTTCTGTGAGGAAACAAGTGTTGCAGTGACGCAACAAATGAGAGCCGCAATAACTGTGTAATTTTGATACTAATGCAAAAACTGAAAAAAGGAGACCTCCAAGCTTAGCAATAAAAGAAGATGCAGCTGGATTGGTTTATGACACAGCTTTTTCCAAGCGCTAAAATCCGACATTGTGATAATTCTGACGGAATATATTGGGCTTCGTTGGTGACACTATACACAGGGAAAGGCAAGGCGGTAGGTTTATGGTACTCGCGTGTTAAACTAAGATAACACAATGTAACATGTTGGGCTTGCCTAGCCTGATACACCTACAATAACCTCAATTACTGCTAGGGTGTGCTGGTTGGTTAACCTAAAACTGGGGTTAAACTCTAGTGCATTCCACCGAGCGTGGTGGTGTAACGGATAGCGTTCTGGCCTCGCATTCGGGAGGACGGCGGTTCGAATCCCCGTCCGGGCATCCAGATTTGGGTTTTCCATGGTTTCCCCAAATCACTCCAGGCGAATGCCGGGATGCTTCCTTCAAAAAGGCCATGGCCGAATTCCTTCCCATTCCTTGCCCCCATCCTTTCCCGTCTCTAAAGACCACGTTGTTAAAAAGGGACGTTAAACTGTTACAAAAAAAAAAAAAAAAAAAAAAAAAAAAAAATCTAAGTGCATTCCACCCTCGTTACATAAAATTATCGCTTCACATTAGTCCCCAGTTGTGAAAAATGAGAGTTAACCTGAGCTCACACTAACTTATCCTACCTTCATTACATGAAGTAAACGTTTCACAAGCGATATTGAGTAAATGGCGCCCATAAATGTATCACCCAAATCGAGATTTAAGTTAGCCTTACTCAATGTGCCAACCTACAGAAAACTGAGTTATTGCTAAGATATAGTATACTAACCTAACTTGTGCTAACCTAACGAATCATACCCCAAAATGGCACACATCCTACATCAACCTAAGTTTAATTGAAGTTATGTAGGTTCGTAAATTTACTGATGACAGTGGTTTTAGCTATGCCTTGTGCGTTCGTTAATGTGTCTGATACATTCTGTCAGCACCTTTAATCGAATACATTTAGTTCTACGATGCACATATCGGTTGTTTCTGTGACCCCATTGCAGGTCCAGTCTGCAGTACCACCTCGAACTCATGGTGGTTCAGTGCCAAGCCAATACATCTTCCAGCCCTGGAGGTTTGACTCGAGGTCAGTTGTTCCTACCTCGGAGATTGGATACAAAGTGGGATGCAGAATTCCTCCTGGACCGAGCGTGGTGGTGTAACGGCTAACGTTCTGGCCTCGCATTCGGGAGGACGGCGGTTCGAATCCCCGTCCGGGCATCCAGATTTGGGTTTTCCATGGTTTCCCCAAATCACTCCAGGTGAATGCCGGGATGCTTCCTTCAAAAGGCCATGGCCGAATTCCATCCCATTCCTTGCCCCCCCATCCTTTCCCGTCTCTAAAGACCTAGTTGTTATAGGAGACGTTAAGCAGTTAAAAAAAAAAAAAAAAAAATCCTCCTGAACAGTCTCCTTGCGTCACTCGTGACAAGCCCCGTCTATCCCGGGAGCGTTTCGAACATGCGGGGGAAATTCATGGAAATTTGAATTACGCGGAGAATAGTCCGCCGTTGATTGACTTCGCTAATGGCCGGGTCTACACGTAACGTCTTGACTGACGTTTTACTTGATCAGGCAAAACTGATCAAAAACTCGCGTCCGTCTTCGGCTCAGTTCTATTGAAACCATGAGCGAAGCATTACTTTTAGTGATTATTTCACTATGTCTAATCAGATTAAAAACTAAGAATGATCTAGAAGTTGGTTGCTAAAGAGGAAAAGGTTCTTTCCATATAAATTTGCTTCGCAAATTTCCTCATGAACCTGAATATTGGCGTAATTATTTACGAATAGTTACGGATCCTTATTTGAAATAATCTAAAAAATAAGCCTGCTGTGACAGGGAGAATCTCACTCCTTGAGGGACTGACTGCTATGCTAAGATTATTCGAAGACCTAGAGTTCACAACTATATGTCAAAACAATCTCAACACTTTAAGTTCACAGCTGTAATGTCGTAACAATCTCTTAGACGCCTTATACCAGAATCTTGTCGAGTTATATATGAAATGTTGAAACCAGGAAATATATACAACATTCAACTAAGAAGACGTGGACTTGTACTGGAAGATGCGAAACTTTTAGGGGATACATTCAAGATGCACTTTAATAACAAGGATCATGACTTTGGCAGGACAACGCCGTAACTCTTTTACGAGAATTGAATAAAATAAAATAATTTTACAGGCAATAATAATTTCTTTCATTTATATTTGGCACTACTACTGTCTAGCTATTAAATATACCTATTTTATTTTTATATGTACAGTTCTGTTAATTTGCAGCGATCAACAACTTACTTCAACTTCTGAATCATTCTCTGTATTGATAATTGTTTCTATTGGTGTATCTTTATAGTTTAAGAATATAAGACGGTCGAAATACCACAGAGAAGCCGATTGCTTAACTTTTAACAAACTTTTAAGAAACAATGAACGAAAAGAATTGATTATTTCATTCATATCCGCTTCCTTTGTATCTCCAAGATACACTTGCTTATATTTATCAACCAAAGCATATGCTTAATTTTTTTGTCCCGATCGCTGTAGCCATTTGTCTTTAACTTGCCGTATCCTGGGATAACTATGATATAACGCAATTAATTCCGTAAAGAAATCACTGCCCTAGATTCTAAAAGACCACCGCGTAAAATGTTTTCGAAAATAAAAACAAAATAATAGTTATTTTAGCTCTGCACAAGGAGGAAAAACATCAGTCAAGACCGACAACAATGCTGGAAGTCGTCAGTCAAGACGGAAAACAAAGCTCCCGCCGATCCCTTTTCTGGAAGTCGTCCGTCTTCATTCAGTTCACGGAAAACGTCCGTTCTGCTGTCCACACACAATGTTTTGTCTGATACGTTTTGCCTGATCAAGTAAAACGTCAGTCAAGACGTTACGAGTAGACCGACCGAGCGTGGTG
This sequence comes from Vandiemenella viatica, assembly GCA_031002005.1. Taxonomy (NCBI): domain Eukaryota; kingdom Metazoa; phylum Arthropoda; class Insecta; order Orthoptera; family Morabidae; genus Vandiemenella; species Vandiemenella viatica. The sequence goes on from CM061920.1 coordinate 358,200,118, forward strand.
GTGTAACGGGTAACGTTCTGGCCTCGCATTCGGGAGGACGGTGGTTCGAATTTGGGTTTTCCATGGTTTCCCAAATCACTCCAGGCAAATGCCGGGATGCTTCCTTAAAAAGGCCATGGCCGAATTCATTCCCATTCCTTGCCCCCATCCTCTCCCGTCTCTAAAGACCTCACTGTTGAGAAACGTAAAGCAGTTAAAAAAAAAGGAGTAGACCGGCCATAGGCTCCTCCTAAACAAGCTATAACGATTGGCCGGATTGAATTTATCAGTCCATGCGAACTCGGACGGAGTTGTGTAAGTTCGCCACATTTGTCCCTCAGGACGTCCGGATTAGGGACAGATCGCTGAGTGTCCGTTTCCCAGAGTAATGGGAATGCTCGGTTAGGTTCACAAGAGATGCTGCCTATTGTCCAGGGGCCGCTTGAGTGTCGTCCGCCAACGCGTAGGCCCTGTATCAGCCCACACGTAGCATTGCCAAACGGTTAAATCACAGTTTTTCTTACTATTATTATTGATAAAATTGTGCGAGATGACCTACTTTCGCCATTCCATTAGAACTTAAAACCATGTAGTGAATACTCACAGTTTAACATGACAGTGGACAATATCGTAGCTGTGTTGCCGAGTAATTGTGCATAATTATCATTCGTGGTAGCAGCTTGAATCAAAATATCGTTAAGCGCGTATGCGCAGTGCACAAACGCGTAGTTCGTAACCCTAACACATTCTTCCATACCGCGCCCAAAGAAGTTTCACTTCAAAGATTTAATGCTATTTTATACCGTTTGCAGTATTTGATAAGCACTTATTAAAATCCATTGATTTTAAAAGTTTTATAAATCCGTAGAAAATTGAAAACTCAGGGAAAGAACGTTGTTGATGGACGGAAATATAAAATTAAAGCCAGAAAAAATCTAGCGGAAAAGGCTTTTTTCGTACAGATAAACAATTTATTACTAAAAAGTTATCTGGAATTCGTAGAAGCGTTTAAAAGATTGTTAGTGTGAAGCATAGGAACATCTTAATATGAATTTTTGGTTGGCAAAAACTAGAAGAAAGATAGTGTGAAAGTTCTTTATTGTATAGCTGTAAAGAGTGTACGAAAAATGATGAACGAAATAGGTATGTTTTGAAGCTGATACGTAAAATAATTTAGGTGGGAATATTCAAAAACAATCTAAAGATAGGTGTATGAAGGATTTATGGCAACTTAAACATGCGGCAAAGCTGGTATGAAGGATTTGTGGCAACTTAAACATGCGGCAAAGGTGTAGTTAACTGCAAAATTACAAAAGGTTTACAGTAATAAAAGTATTTTAGCTGACGAAGGACACATTGCGTAATGAGCATATGGGCATATACAAAATAAGCCCAGACCAGAGAGAAATGGATGAATACAGATAATCAGTAGGATGTCAAAAATGGAAAAATAACGGGAGATGCGTTTTATTGCAGACTATTCCTAAGCTTTCCGTATGGATTGCCGCAAAAACTATTATATCTACTTGACAAACTCCACTCTACAAACTTACATTAAATCGTGTGTCATTAAATTAAAATTTAATAACAGTTATCAAGTGTTTTTGGGTCAATAACTGCACATCATGAATAAAATTCTTCTATGCCCGAAGATAGAACAGAACCTTGCTACGTCCTGTTGTGCCAGTTAAATCTTCCCCCTTACAATGCAAGAGCCTCACATCAATATATTCATTACAAAAGAAACAAGACAAACAATAATAGTAAAGATTAGGGGAAAACACGGCAATGCCAATTCAAACAATGTTTATTCTAAACCATCACACATGTGTATATTCTGTATTAACCGAATTAAGCTCCTCTGTTATGTAAATAAATCCAACCTTGTTTAAATCTTTTAAATTGTATAAATATAACAATAAGAGAGGAAGTATACTTCCTATTATATATAAAAGCTCAAATGGCATTAATATAGATATTTAGGGAAATATAATTAAGAGCCATTTATTTAATAAATATAGTTAAACATTATATAAATGTAAATCACAATTACAGACATGTGTCGACTTACAAAGAATTATGTAACTTTAGTATCAAGCTGTAAAAGGAAGTAAAGATAACAAGCCTGAAATGTATATAAGAATTGTAAAACTAGAAGATGGCTGTATGGTCGGCAAGACCAAAGGCCAATAAAATAAATTAAAAAAAAAAAAAAAATCTTCCCCCGTGCAATACACCTCTGCCAAATCAGAAGTGTCACAAACTCTAAGCGCAGTACTACAAGCCCCATCTCTTACATGTCCTTGACGTATTTACGACATATATACCATATGCCATTTAATGAATTGTAGAAAAGATGTATCTGTACACTAAATTTATTTCATAAAGAGTAATTGCAACGAAAACTACTATTGACGGCAATACCGAAACAGTAAAAATTGGAATTTTTGTCTGTCTGTATATTCCCGCATCACGCCAAAAGTAAGCAACAGATTTTTACGAAACTGCTCTTAGTGATAGCTTATGTCACTGTCTGCAACGTAAGAGAGTTATTATCCAGATTAATAACATATTTCCCGATAGTAAAGATGACAAAAATAGTCCAAAACCGTAAATATTGAAACCTTTGACCGTCGGAGCATCATGCAATCAACGAAGGGATTTTAAATAAACTGCACATAGTATCATGCCGTATACTTTTTATTAAAATTTGTAACATAGTTCCCAGCAATACAGGTGATAAAACTGAAATTTTTGTGTATCTATGTGTACATCTAGCAAAAACTAATAAATGCTTTTCAACGAAACATCGCAGATATGTCGTCGGTTATAATCTAGGCTAATTATTATCTAGATCAGTAACATAATTCTCGATGATATAGAAGTCAAAACACGTATTCCTGACGAATCGATTTCATCAAAACTGCACATTCTTCTTTTCTCTGAGTACCATGCCAGTATGCGAGTGTAGGTAGCTACCATGGAGGGTGCTTACCCCTCCGTGATAATGTCACGGGGGAGATGAGCTGGGTTGGTTTCCCGTTGAGTTCCCCAGTGTGACAGTTTTCGTAACTGTTGTTATACGTGCATATGACTGTGATGATGTGTGTGTTGAGCGTTGAGTGTTGTTTGTGTTGTGGATGGGAGATGAAGGAATGGATAGGATAAAATCCAGTACCGGCCCATTCTGGCCTACTCTACAAAGGCCTAAAAGGGACCCTAAGGTTAACGTCCAAATCCGACGGACAAATTCCCATCAACAATGTGTATGCCATCACTCTAAAAGCACAACAGAGAGGTTGAGGATTTAGCCCAGGACTTTGGTGAATTAGTGTTTAGGAGTTGTGCACAATCATGTCTCCTTTCATGCTGATCAAGTCCTAACCATGAAAATTTCCTCCACCACCAGAACTCGATCCAGCTAAGGCTACGACCACACTGGCGTGTTTTCAGGCCGAATTTGTACGTGAAATCCTGTCGAAAATATGAACTACATTGAAGTATATGAGACCGGCCAGAAAGGCATGATTTCACGCATCGTGAAGTGGGAAAAGGCACGCGTTCAAGGTCACCCTGCCGGCCTCGGTAGCATGGGGGCTAGAGTGCTAGCTCCGCGTGCCGAAGGTCGCCGGTTCGAGTCCGGCCGAGGGCATGGGTGTTTAAGTGTTGTTTGTGTGCAAATGTCTTGACCGTGTTGTAGTGTCCATATGTCAAAATACTTGATAGCAACAAATCACATTGAGCTGGCTGTATGGCCTCAGTAGCCGAATGCCATAAAAAAAAAGTCACCATCAGCAGAATGATCCCGGGCCCATTCATCAGCGGGGTTTCAAGCTGTAGTGAGTGGTCCACTAGGTCTCGGCGTGAAAACACGCCAGTGTGCCCGTAGCCTAGGGGTGGTTTTCACGCGCGGGAAGAACACGTCAGTGTGGCAATATCGACAGGGTTTCTAGTTCGCATTTTTTTTTTCCCCCTCGGCGGGAAAATTCGCCAGTGTGGGTGTAGGTTAACCCCGTGTCAGCGCCGGATATCATCGCCATGCCGCAACCAGCTGAGCCAACAAGGTGGGCAAAGCTGCGCAGCTTATGCCACAAGTTGACATGGAGGGTATTTTTTTCCGGATTAGTGCCACGTTTCGTCCATGGCACAGAAGCCGAATCCGTAAATTCTAGAAACCTTTTCGACGGATCTCTACATAGTGATAGCTCATCTTATTTTTTGTTATGAGAATGTCTGGCTGAAAAATAAAGAACGGCGTGTTAATTACACCTTTCCATTTGATGTCTGCCACGAATGTAATGTTTACCGTGATCACGAATGTTGAGATGGTGTGATTAAATCATACCGCTTCATCCAGCATCAAAAAAGATTCTATGCTATCGAGGACGGTGCTATTATTATGAATGTAGATTTACTACTTGCAACCTCTATCTCCTTTAATTAGTTATTAATGGCGATGGAGTGTTTGCCCCGGTGGCAGTTTCCCGACTTACTTACCGCTTTTGCATTACGCGAATTTTCACTTTACATTCCTTTACTGTTTGAAGTAAATTATCAACCACATGCATCGTATTCCAATCCTAAAAACCGTACCCAAAAACAGAACTATCCCACTCTTTATCGCATGAAATCAAGTGTTAGTTTATAGTCAAGATTGTCCCTTTCCTTTTACGCCCTACAAATTGTATCAATATCCATCCTTCGTCAACGTGTTCCTTAGACATCACGCTCCCCCCCCCCCCCCCCCCCCGTTTCCGCCATACTCCCTTTACCCACCCTCGTGTCCATCGTGATTCCAAACGTAGTACCTTTACCTTATGAGTTACTGAATGAATGCGATGGTAACTTCTCCAAACAAATCTAGCTACTCCGTTTGATATTCTTGATCTCCGTTTTCCATAGTTTCCTAAAACGTTCCAGCCAGGATGCCCCGGTTTTTCCGCCAAAATGTCACTGCTGAAATGTTTATAGCTTTTGATAAAACGTCATCGTGGAGTTGTAAAACCCTTAATTAAAAAAGTGTTAATACAGAAGAGGTAAAGGTTTTCGGGTAACATTTTTTGTTCCATACTGCTTTACGTCTCGTTGACGGCTAAGGTTATTAGAGGCGGGACGGGACTGGTGACAAGGAATGGGAAGGAATTCGGCCATGGCCTTTTTGAAGGAAGCATCCTGGCATTAACCTGCAGTGATTTGGAGAAACCATGGAAAACTCAAATCTCGAAGCCCGGACGGGGCTTCGAAGCCGCGTCCTCCCGAATGCGAGGCCAGAACGTTAACCGTTCACCCACCACGCTCGATTTTTGGGTAACAACCTTCATAAAACTCATAAGAATAGTATTAAGCCAAAAGTGTGGCCAGTTCCCTCCCTTCGTATGCCTGAGTGATGTGTTAGTTCACATATGACTGTGATTAAGTATATTGAGTCCTATTTGTTTTGAGTTTAATGGTGGACAACCCACTCCCGGCCCACTTACGCCTACTCTTTCGGAAAGAGACAAGGAGAAACTCAAAACTCTACGTCCTTTTCCAATGGATGAAACACCATCAACGGTGCTCTTACTTTATACGCACTGGTTAGGAGTCCGGTACCATTGCATCTTTCACACTGACGGCCAAATTTGAATAGCAAAAATTTCTCCCAGCTCCGGTTCTCGAGCCAGCTAACTCTGTGGCTGGCGCCAGACATCGTCATGGTGCCACAGCAACCTGAGCCAATGGTACGAGTCAACTGAAATTAGTGCACCACCACTATTTGTAAAAATAAGTTCTGCTTGAATCCTGAAGTGAGAAATAAGAAGAACGTGAATGAAGAAGAGTTTTTGCTGCGACAGACGTCGGATTGGATCAGGTATGCCTTTAAGTGAGGGCGTTAATTATCGTATAGTGTGAAACATGTGTTTAGCATCTAATAAGAGTGAGTAAAGTAATATTGGGAAGTATTTTCACAGATAAATTTCCAATTTTTAATGTGTTATCAACTAAGAAATAGAAATAAACGATGAAACAACAGCAACAAATGAAGATCAGGTGCACTGTCTTTTACAGTGGCTGAAGACAACGTTATCCTGTGTTCACTAGATAGCAACACAGCAATTGAATACCTCTACTGATGTGTGAGCTAATGCTCGCAACTGGTTTTCGGAAGGACCTGGGATCAAATCTAGAGTTAGATTTTTCACAGTCTCCAAAAATCATTTTAATATGTAATCAAAATTGCTATGTAGCACACGCTCCGGTGGCAATTTCTCTACACACCTATCTTCCCCCTTTCCTGCACCCAGCTACATTTGCCCTCTACAAATTTTAACGTTTTTGTAAATTATTCATTATTTTACTCTGTAATTTATTCCAATCCCTGACACCCTTCCCTAAAAAAGAGAATCTTCCTCTACCATTGTGCCTGAAATCGAGCGCCAGCTTGTGGCAATGATCATCTTTTCTCTACCTTGAACTACTTTTTACACCTACACCAATATCTTTCCATGCCTCATCACCAACATACGCCTTGTACATTCCCATGACCATCTTCCAATGAATCCCAAAACTGCTCTTTTAACATATCTGTTTCTGTTACTGATTGCGTTCTGCGATAATTTCCAGAAACAAATCTTGCAGCCCTTTTTTGCACCCTCTCCAACTCCTGTATTTGATACGTAAAATGAGGGTCCCATACTACACTACCATATTCAAGCAATGGTCTGATCAAAGTTTTGTAACCTAACTCCCTCACTTCTCTCGTACATCCCCTCATCACTCTCTCCAACAAGTGCAGAATTTTGAAACCTTTTCCTACCACCTGTCCAATGTGTCCCACCCAGTTAAGCTTGTTATCAAATGTAATGCCAAGATATTTACATTTCAAGTCTTTAGCAAGCAATTCTTTCCCCACCTTATATTCATAATTAACCTTTTGTTTTTTATTTGTGTATCTAATACGCTGAGTCTTCTTTGCATTTATCTTCATCCCATGTTTACCAACCCAACTAGATATCCTGTCCAGATCACCCTGCAACTGTTTACAATCCTCTATCGTTTTGATTCTTTTATATAGCATCATGTCATTTGCAAACAATCTAATTTCTGATAATAAACAATCAACACAATTATTCATTAGAATAATGAATAACAATGGTGCCAATACGCTGCCCTGTGGCTCTCCCATTTTTCTTTCCACTTTTTTTTCATACTTCATTTCCTAACCTAACCTTCTGTTTTCTACCTTTTAAAAATTCTTATACCCAGTGACCAATATTTTTCTTATTCCCTGCCCATAATCCTCCGGCTCTAATTATCGCATCGTCGACAATCAGAAAATCACTATTAAACAAATAGCTATCCCTATGTTCCAAAAATATCGTGATGTTGGCAGCATTTCCTATAAAAGCTACTGTTGACTGTAGGTGGCGTTCTGTGAAATCTGTGTGGCTGATCTCGTTATATGTTCCTCCGCGGTCAGAGGTCCGACGGCTTCGTAAATATTTATCTGGAGCAGAGCACAACACAGAGCAGAGGTCGCAATGCTTACAATCGCTCAGTCGAATCTCGCCTTCTGAAATTAGTTCACACCTAGCTACAGTCTTTTTACCACACTGACTAAAACAGCAACACGTGAGGAGGAACTTACGATAGGGGAGCGAAACATATTTTTATCGGTGAATTGTTAGGTTTAAACACTGAAGAGCCAAAGGAACTGGTACACCTGCCTAATATCGTGTAGGGTCCCCGGGAGCACGCAGAAGTGTCGCAACACCACGTGGTATGGACTCGAATAATGTCTGAAGTAGTGCTGGAGGGAATTGGCAGCATGCATCCTATATAGGGCTATCCATAATTCCTCAAGAGTACAGGGGGGTGGAGATCTCTTCTGAACGGTACGTTGCAAGGCATCCCAGATATGCTCAATAATGTTCATGTCTGGGGAGTTTGGTGGTTGCGGAGGTGTTAAACCCAGAAGAGTATTCCTGGAGCCACTCTGTAGCAATTTTGGGTGTGTGTTCGGTCGCATTGTCCTGCTGGAATTGCCCAAGTCCGTCGGAATGCCCAATGGACATGAATGGATGCAGGTGATGAGCCAGGATGCGTACCTACGTGTCACCTGTCAGAGTCGTATCTAGAGGTATCAGGAGTCCCATGTCACTCCAACTGCACACGCCCCACACCATTACAAAGCCTCCACCAGCTAGAACAGACCCCTGCTGAAATGCTGAATTCATGAGGTTGTCTCCATACCCGTACACGTCTATCCGCTCGATACAATTGAAAACGAAACTCGTCAGACCAAGCAACATGTTTCCAATCATCAACAGTCCAATGTCGATGTCGGACCCAAGAGAGGCGTAAGCTTTGTGTCGTGCACTCCGCAAGGGTACACGAGTGGGCCTTCGGCTCCGAAAGCCCATATCGATGATATTTTGTTGCATGGTTCGCACGCTCACACTTGTTGATGGCCCAGCATTGAAATCCGCAGCAATTTGCGGAAGGGTTGCACTTCTGTCACGTTGAACGATTCTCTTCAGTCGTCGTTCGTCCCGTTCTTGCAGGATCTTTTTCCGGCCGCAGCGATGTCAGAGATTTGATATTTTACCGGATTCCCGATATTCACGGTGCACTCGTGAAATGGTCGTACTGGAAAATACCCACCTCATCGCTACCTCGGAGATGCTGTGTCCCATCTCTCGTAAGCCAACTATAACACCACGTTCAAACTCACTTAAATCACGATAACCTGCCATTTTAGCAGCAGTAACCGATCTATCGCCTGTGCAAGACACCTTTTGCCTCATATAGACGTTGCCGTACTCTGAGTGTTTACATATCTCTTTGTTTGCATCCGTTCTCGTTCGGGAGGATGCCGGTTCGTACCCTGACCGGGCATCCAGATTTGGGTTTCCCATGGTTTCGCACTTCAGGCAAATGACGGGATGTCTCTTTCAAAATGCCATGACTGAATTACTTCCAGTCCTTTGTCCCCAGTCCCATCCCGCCTCTAATTACTTCGACGTTGACCAGCCGTAAAGCCATAAGAAAAAAACTTTCAATTTGGCGCTTGTATAATGTCACGGGTTAGTACGGGGAGGGTTAGTAGGGCCTACTACTGAGATCGTAATAACGTGAAATAGAAATGTACAGAATGATGGACCTAACACATTTAAAACTAAATCCTCGATTCAAATACCGAGTTAATCTCATGGTCTCATTCGCAAGGGCTCAGTAGTACCTGAAATTTGCAGTCGAACGGAAGATACCAGTTTCTAGTCCGACTGTATCATCATTCGGATCTAGTCTAGCAGATTTGATTGAGCTGAACAGTTCTTAATCGATATTTTATGTACTGAATATTCGGTTTAAATTTCAAAGATCTTTACTCTTTTTGTGTGTTTAAAGACTGAATAGAATAGGGTAAAAGGTATGGAAAGGAATTCGTATAAGGCATTAGAAGATAATATTCAACGTGGAGTAATGTCGGGAAATTATGGAAAACTGGAGTCATGATATACTGATGGGGGTATCAAATCCGCTTCTTCGCGAATACAAGTTCCAGGAGTTAGCAGTCCACCCACTAATCCCGGTTCTACCCATTGGACCTCTTGGGGTTCCCGTACCTCAGTTTGAGAAACCCAGGTCTAAAGCATTTGTAAAATTTCATTTCATCATCCATCAGATACTGTGATAAAGTTAGCACTTGCGAGCGGACGTGCGTAAGGCAATGCGTGATGCGTTTAAAGAATTCCAAGCCAGAAACTTATCCGAAGATCTGATTACTAATCCAAAAAAGTTCCGATCATATGTCAAATTAATAAGAGGCTCTCGTAAGGTCATGCCGTCGTTGATTAATAAAAATGGGAAATTATCAGAAACTAGCGTCGAGAAAGCAGAAATCTTGAATAATGTATTTAAAAAAGCTTTCACGTCAGAAAACTCGAAGGAGATTCCGATATTTAACAATCGAACCAAAAAAATTATGAATGATCTCGTTCTCGATGTCGAGGGAATAACTAAACTGCTTATGAATGTAAATCCCAATAAGGCTCCAGGACCAGACGGTATTCCTACAAGATTCTACTCTAGGTACGCAAAGGAAATTGCGCCGTATTTGATGAAATTATATACCGCCTCCTTGGATCAAGGAAAAATACCAGCCGAAAGGAAGACCGCCATAGTAAGTCCAGTGTTCAAAAGTGGGAATGTTAATGATCCTCAAAATTATAGGCCGATCTCGTTAACCTCAATATTTTGCAGGATTTTAGAACACATCATCTATTCAAATGTCATGCGGTTTTTGGATGAAGATGAGCTTTTAAACCCAAATCAACATGGATTCAGAAAAGGCCGATGCTGCGAAACACAACTTGCCCTCTTAATTCACGACTTGAGCCGTATTATAGATGAGCAATCCCAGGTTGATTTAGTTTTATTAGACTTCAAAAAAGCTTTCGACACTGTGCCTCACACTAGGTTACTTAGGAAACTTCGCGGTTACGGTATATCTAGACAAATATGTGATTGGGTTGCAGACTTTTTGAAGGACAGAACACAGTGTGTAGTTCTCGACGGTGAGCGTTCATCACTTGCCGAAGTGAGGTCCGGGGTTCCCCAAGGAAGCGTGATTGGGCCTCTGTTGTTTCTCATATACATTAATGATTTGTGCGACATAATAAGGGGAATGAAAAGATTATTTGCTGATGATGCTATTATTTATCGTGAAATCACAACCCAGGACGACTGCGCTTTGTTACAAGACGATATTATGAAAATAATTGCGTGGTGTAAAGATTGGCAGTTGGAGTTAAACGCTAAAAAGTGTCAAGTCATGCGTGTAAGTAAAAAGGTGACACCATTTAGCTTTGAATATACAATTAATGGCACTGTCCTTAGAACGGTAGATTCCGCTAAATACCTAGGGGTAACAATTCGTAATAATTTGTCGTGGAATGAGCATATCGAGAATGTAATTGGGAAAGCAAATCGTATGCTTAGAGTTCTAGGTCGTAATTTAAAACAATGCACTCCGAAAGTTAAATCGATTGCGTACAAGTCACTAGTGAGGCCTCACTTGGAATATTGTTGCTCTGTATGGGGTCCCCATCAAAAAGGATTAATGGAGGCATTAGAGATGGTCCAAAGAAGAGCCGCCCGATTCGTGACAGGTATATATAGTTGGAGGGAAAGCGTAAGTGCCATGTTGAAGGAGTTAGATTGGGAAGACCTGGAGCACCGAAGGCGTTGCTCTCGACGGAAGCTAATTGAAAAATTCTCGACTGACGTATTTCGGAATGACAGCAAACAAATATTGCTACCAGCAACATTCATATCTCGGAATGACCGCGAAAATAAGATAAGAGAAATCACGGCCAGAACCGATTCATTTCTCTTCTCATTTTTTCCACGAGCGATTAGGGAATGGAATAGAATGGATTTATCGGGCGAGTAAACACAAAATCGGACAGGAGTAGCTTCCGATAAAGCACTCCGGCCATCCTGATCTGGGTTTTCCATGGTTTCCCTAGATCGCTCCAGGCGAATGCTGGGATGGTTCCTCACAATAGCCCATGGGCGCCACCTGCCATATACCGTATATCCCTTCCAAAGCATTACCTTTCCTGATAGGTGCAATGCACCCTCCGCCAAATTTTAGTGAATCGCGGAGTAATTGTAATAGTAATTGTAATAGAAGAGCCACTCGATTCGTGACTGCTAGTTACAGTCCTTACGTAAGTGTCACAGAGCTGATTCGTGGGTTGGGCTGGGATTGTTTGGCGGACAGACGACGTCGTTTTCGTTTGAATTCGCTGGATAATATGCGAAAATTTTAAGTTACGAGTGCAACGAAATACTTCTTCCGCCAACCTATTTAGGTCACAATGACGGGAGGGATAAGATTTGAGAAATAAGATTCCGTACTGATTCATTTATGTATTCCTTCTTTCCTCGATCTGTTCGGGATTGGAATGCGCAGAATCAGGATTGGTGCTTAGCACCCTCTGCCACCCACAGTATTTGTGATTTGCAGAGTATAGATGTAGATGTAGATGTAGAATAGAACAAATTTATTTTATTATGTTTGGAAACATATTTTCATAAACTGTAGGTCTCATTTTCATGGAAGGATTACCAGATTACGTTGGGTGGCTACAAGAGAGGTGCACTGTGCAGCCGGTAAGAAACTCTGTGACTAGGTCTTTGAGACTACATGAAATTTCATTCAGCACCTTTACAGTCTGTATTTAAATTTAAAAATATTCAATGATCTTATTGTTTATGAATATCGAATGACTCGAAAGTAACCACAAGCAAAAGAAACACGTCAAGTGGAAGTGACTGCAGTTTGACATTTCATTGTGATTGCGTTCAGAGTCGCGAGAGCTTTCAATCCAGTATAGTGTGCGAAAGACTTTCAATGATGGTTTGTGAATATTGCGTTTGAATACCAGTGAACTAATAACTTGAGTCAGGTAAATAAAGTATTTTAAACTAATTTATTACTTTCGTAGATTATAAACTACGCTTACGCAACTCACTTTTACGGAAATTTTTAGACATTTAATCCTTGAAACAACCACGGTAAAACGTTAAGGAATACTGGAGACTGAGTACGAACATGTCCGTTACACCGACGAGCTAAGCCAAGTGTGAACATGAGAAGGGCAAGCCGTCACTCGGCCAACTGTCGGTGCGGTGAAGGTGCGGACCAGTATCGGCCAAGTGTTGCCCGACTTACAGCTGCTAGCAAAATAAGCGTAAGGTGACAAGAGTTTACTAACGAATTGAAACATGAGAATTCTCCGAGCGTAAATCATAAACTTGATCAAAGTAACAAGTGAGTTTTCTAATGCACGAGGCGCGAAATTCAAACAGTTATGAATTTTTCAATCATGTTTTACGGTAAATACAAAAATATTATTTACTGATAAATTAATTAATTTTGATATCGTTAATATTACTTTTATACGAATGTGAAATTGAATAAATCTAAATGAGAAATTATATTTAGGCAATGTTAATATATACTTTACTACAAGTTAACCAACTTTTTTATTCGTTATAACTAATAGCTAAGGATAAAATAAAAAGTTGAGATTTCGCCACTCCCCTCCCCCCTATTTCACCTCACGTAATTTATGGACGCGCCCTTTACAGCAACAGAAGGGGTACGCACCTCTGCTGCAAACCGATGGCAACAGCGCACCACTACACACGCCTGTAATGTTTACCGAACAGAGTGGGTAGCTTCGTGCCATCTCCGCCAGCAGAGGCGGCCCTGTTCCCATGGCGTGTTGTTGGCTATCCGTCCTGTCCCGTCCCGGAAGGTCTCCGTTAAGATATATCGTGGGAACGCAGCTTAAGGCTGCCTCTGTCTATGATAACTAGCCATGACGCTAAAAAAGATACACTTGAATCCTAGCCCACTTAAACGTCCTGAGAAACCTTTCATACTCCAATTTCAAGTCAGAAAAACACTGTTTCACCGTGTAATTAGATTAACAAGTCTGATTAAGACTGTAATTAAGGTCAAATCTGTGAAACCTGTTTTCAATTCCATCCATTTCAAAATTCATCCATATGTCACTGATTTAATTGGAGCAAGTAGTTGGAACTTAGTGATCACATCATGGATTCGACAGGCGCTTTTCTTTAAGATACGTCAAACCCTGGGGCCAGACTTAAGTCTGACTTTAGAATGCGGATAAGCCGAGAGTTTTTTTTTTATTATTATTATTATTAAACATAGCATATAACTATCGAACAAGGTAGACGTCACTTGTTTGAAGCAAAATCCCTAGGGCGAAGGTAGATTAAATCATATAAGTAATACCATAGTTAAAATAAATGGCATGTGTATGAAGTTGAGGCAAAAAGCGAAATATTGATGATTATGATATAAAGTGAAATTCTATGGAATACAAGAATTTGTTTCAAATGAACTGTCTTGTAGATATGCGATTGGGTTGCAGACTTTTTGAAGGACAGAACACAGTGTGTAGTTCTCGACGGTGTGCCGAAGTGAGGTCCGGGGTTCTCCAGGGAAGCGTGATAGGGCCTCTATGGTTTCTCATATCAATTAATGATTTTTGCGACATAATAAGGGCGATGAAAAGATTATTTGCCGATGATGCTATTATTTATCGTGAAATCACAAAACCAGGACGACTGCGCTTTGTTACAAGATGATATTATGAAAATAATTGCGTGATGTAAAGATTGGCAGTTGGAATTAAACGCTAAAAAGTGCCAAATCATGCGTGTAAGTAAAAAGGTGACACCACTTAGCTTTTAATATACAATTAATGGCACTGTCCTTAGAACGGTAGATTCCGCTAAATACCTAGGGGTAACAATTCGTAATAATTTGTCGTGGAATGAGCATATCGAGAATGTAATTGGGAAAGCAAATCGTATGCTTCGATTTCTAGGTCGTAATTTAAAACAATGCACTCCGGAAGTTAAATCGATGGCGTCCAAGTCACTAGTGCGGCCTCATTTAGAATATTGTTGCTCTGTATGGGATCCCCATAAAAGGGGATTAATGGAGGCATTAGAGATGGTCCAAAGAAGAGCCGCCGGATTCGTGACAGGTATATATAGTTGGAGGGAAAGCGTAAGTGCCATGTTGAAGGAGTTAGGTTGGGAAGACCTGGAGCACCGAAGGCGTTGCTCTCGACGGAAGCTAATTGAAAAATTCTCGACTGACGTATTTCGGAATGACAGCAAACAAATATTGCTACATTCATATCTCGGAATGACCGCGAAAATAAGATAAGAGAAATCAGGGCCAGAACCGATTCATTTCTCTACTCATTTTTTCCACGAGCGATTAGGGAGTGGAATAGAAAAGATTTACCGGGCGAGTAAACACAAAATCGGACAGGAGTAGCTTCCGATAAAGCACTCCGGCCATCCTGATCTGGGTTTCCCTAGATCGCTCCAGGCGAATGCTGGGATGGTTCCTCACAATAGCCCATGGGCGCCACCTGCCATATCCCGTATATCCCTTCCAAACCATTACCTTTCCTGATAGGTGCAATGCACCCTCCGCCAAACACTTTTAGTGAATCACGGAGTAATAGTAATAGTAATAGTAGAGTACAAGATTATTGTTAGTAAATGAATGAAAGCAAGTACTTTAATCTGTGGACTGGGTACATTATTTTCAGATTATTACTGCAGATACAAAACATATGGAACTGATCAAATATAAAGAAGTAGGTAAGAGCAAGGATCTAGTAAAAGGAAGTATGTGTAATAAATAACGATACCAGTAGAGGGTATTGTTACAGGCTTTTTGAAGGAAACTAGATCTGTATGGCCGGACTATAGAACGAAGATATTCTGCTTGATTCCAAACTTGAATTGTATAGGGTGCATTTTTGGTATATTCGTTGCAGTTATTAGAAGTTATTGGTGTCTGATCATTGTTAGCGGTTGCTTCCTAGATTTTGACGAAGAAACAAAAAGTTTCTTTGAAAGAACAATATTGAAGGAAAGTTTTAATTGCTGGAATCTTCTTCTTTTTTTAGAGTCCCCTTGAGGGATGGTTATCGCTACATGGAAATGTCTGTGCAGATGAATTAGGATTAATATAGTCTTCTCGGGTGACTAGCCGAGTGAGCAGGGTGTTTTCACACGATATTTCGGCGATCGGAAAATCTGTCGCTATATTCTGGTGACCGAAATATCGTGTGAAAACACCCTGCTCACTCGGCTAGTCACCCGAGAAGACTATATTAGTTCTCAACGCCGATCTTATGATCTGGGATGTCTTCACTTTACCTTATTAAAATGTCACTGTGTTCGTGTTATTGTAGTATGGATGGCTGTGACAGTATGAGTGTTCATTGTTGAGTGATATTTGAGCTGTGGATAAGAGATGAGGAGGGTGAAACCCGGTTCCGGTTCAATCATGCCTATTCTTCCGATGTGCACCTCGTGGAATCTATACGCATTGTGGAGAGGTTTGGGATTTAACTCAGGACTTTTGTGCACTATCTGGTGATTAGTTCTGATGATGAAAATGACTTCCACCACCAGGACTCTAAGCAGCTAAGGGGCGTCCATTAATTACGTGAGATGTTTGAAATGTTTCTCCGGATATCCGGACCCCCCCACCTTTATGATGAGATTTGGTCGATCCCCTTTTGTTGAGATTTCGCTGGAAATCCTCTCCCCCTCCTGTTTCACCTCACGAAATTCATGGACGTCCCCTAGCCCCATGTAAAGCGTCCAAAACCAGTGCCGCAGCCAATTGGGCCGACAGAAGAGCAAGCTGTTAGTGTGGCTTTAGAATTTATGAAAGTATTTTGTAATGTACGGGTTCTTTGTGTACCCTATATTAATTTTTATAGTGAATAATTTAATAATTACTGCATGAAAAAGGTCTTCCAAATAATTCTGCAAACGTAGTAAAACTAAAAACTGTCTTAAACTGACAATTTTATTGACCAACAGAAATGAGGTGTATTTATTTTTAAACGTCATAAACAATTAAAATTTGCAAACCAACACCACTTCCCTTCACAAGCGGTGTTACGAAAGCGAATATTCTATGACAACATAGAAAATTCTAAGTACTAAAACACGATTTTACATGATTTATAACAAACACATTAAGAAAATAGCAAGGACACGCAATGATTATACCCTTTGCTAAAGTTCATATAAAAATTGCAGCCTTCAGCTCAATTTTTTGGGTCAATAAATGCAGGCGACTAAACTCAGATGATTATTGAGCAGAGATACTCTTAACAGTGTGAATTTATTCACTCAGGATGACAGTTGGGTTATTCGAGGACCAAGAATCAGTGCAAACAGTTTATTTAATGTCCGACGTAATCTTTACCGTAATGTTGTTCATTGCAGTCTTTA
The DNA here is from genome assembly GCA_031002005.1 of Vandiemenella viatica. NCBI lineage: Eukaryota > Metazoa > Arthropoda > Insecta > Orthoptera > Morabidae > Vandiemenella > Vandiemenella viatica. The sequence continues at coordinate 358,216,960 of CM061920.1, forward strand.
TAACACCTTATGTCGTCAGCTGTCCATAGGCACAGCCCCGTCTGAAATCTCCAAATACATATGTTGGCTTGTAAGAAAATATCACAGTCTGATCTTCACCATTTCAAACTTAAAGACTGGCAGCTTCTATCAAGCTCCAGCTGGCAATTAGACCAGTCTCTCCGACCGTTCGAAACCTAAGACCTCCTTCATCGCATCCGCAAAATTCTTGTTCCCCTTCTTCCAGCCTCGCCCACCCTCGTATTCCGCCAATGAACGGTCGATCCCGTTGTCAACTCTCTTGATTCGCTCCAACAAATTATTGTAAATAGCAACTTATACTTTTAAAAAATTTCTTATTGGCTAAATATTCACTCTCTTTAGGGATACGAAAATTTGCGGACTTTCCAGGGCTGATATTGGCTGGCTGCATCGTGAACTTTCGTTTATTTCCTCCAGAACACGATTCTGACTCTGTTTTTGACATCGTGTGTGGCGATTTCGTAATTCCACGCATTCTTTTAAAATCACACGGAGTTGGTGTTTCTGTCAGATATTATCTTAGGTCACCAGACTGTCGTCAACTGAAATTGTTTACGCCACTAAATGCTTGCGGCGACTACTTGCTGTTCCTAGCGGTGGTCTCCCATTCAGGGATATTGTGACAAGTGAACGGTCCGTAACCTCACCCCACTCTTCGAACAATGCTTGCCCTGGTATGAATTCCCAAAATTCTTTCTTTCCATCGTACAAACGAACGACTTCTGCCAACTCGTTAACATATCTAGCATCCAAATAATGAATATCACTGATAATCAAATGTTCATTGCATCTGCTGAATTTGTTCTTTTTTAACAAATTAATCAGTGATTAAATGTTATGAGTAGCTTTTCATCACATTCTATATGATCGAAGATTGTGAACTAGGGACTTACGTATGTTTAAAAAGATAATAAACGAAGATGAATCAAGAGGTAATTCATAGAAAGGAAAAATGCAAAGCTATAACGGATAGCAGCAGAACTGATAAAAATTACAACTTGTTGAAGAAATGAAGTCAGTGTCGAAACTGAAGGCCATAAGCCGATGAATAATACCAATAAGAAACATATGAATCTGGAAAACCACCAACGTGCTGACTCGAATGTCTTACGACTCGAGGTACGCACATTTCGCCGAGCCAATTATCGAGAAGGTAAAGGTCTGGTCACGACAAGTACCCTTTCCGACCGTTTATGCAGAGAGCTTTGACGAGGATGAATACCTTGATGACCTCGAAGCCAGACTCCTCACAACATCTGCTTCACCAATCGAAGCTAACGGGCATTCAACCATAATGAAGATAGTAGAGAGCCCCACCGCTCCGAACAACAAAGAGGTCGACCAACCAACCTACACAAAGGAGACAGAGAGCACCATCACGCCGAGAATCGAGGCACCAAAGAACGACGACCACGCAGTCGCGACTCAAGCAGCCCTGGACCATCTGTTCCAAGCAACCTCGCCGCCACCACAGGCCGCTATATCCGAGATACTCCACCAGATGGCAACCCTCCCGGAGAAAACATGGGCACCGACTGCACATTCCAGAAGGCCATCGAGACATCGACTGCCTCGGTGGGCGAAGAAACCAAGGTAAACCCAAGCATCTCGACAGTCCGCAGCAATGCGAGGAACAAGCAATCACGGACCAAGCTGCTACTGAAACCGTGGCACCGGACGTCTCTCAGCGAGACGAGAAACACAAGCCGCGACAGGAAGCTGGACAGAGCCTACCACTGATGGAGCTAGCAGCCGAAACTCCAGTGGAAGCCAGACAAAATACAGAACCACCAGGAATGATCGGAAGAAGAAACAAATCACGATCAGCCAATGCTTTCGATGCCAAAGGCTCTGACATCTGGCGAGGGAGTGCAGCAACCAAGTTCGATGTGTCCGCTGTGGGGGATCCCATAGCATCGAAGTCTGCACGCGACCGCGTGAAGCCACGCCTACGTGTGCAAAATGTGGGGCTGACCACGCGGCGTGCTACCGCGGATGCGCTGTTAGGAAGAAGCTGCAAGCAGAAACTGACGCCAACCAAATCATGTCCGGACTGCGAGAGAAGAAAAACGCCAAGAGAAGAAGACCAAAAAATCAACCAACAACTATCCAAGCTGACACAGTATCTGCCACAGTATAAGGACACTGAACAAAGTAGCGGTCCACCACAAGACCCTACACTGCTGCAGACACGACCACCGCGAAAAAACGGACAACCAGTAGCTGATTACGACGGTGATCCCCAACGGATGTGGTAAAACCTAAAGGGGTTTTTAATAAGGTTGTCATCTGAAATCCAAAAGGATGTCAGTGACATGCCATATCCATTTTACCCCTCAAAGAGAATAAAAAGAGTCCCCAAACGAACCCATCCCATACAAGCGACACATTAGGTAGGTTTACCAAGGTACCAGCACCTTTTACACAAACATGTCGTTGAGGCAGTGATACAAAAAAGTGCAATATCTACGAGTAATTGCTGTTGTTACAATTGGTGGTGGAAATGGTGTTATTATTGCAGTAGTAGAAGCGTAAGCAATAACCAATCTGTTGATAATAGTAGTAAAAATGGTTCTGTCATTTAAAGTAAATTCACATGCATGTAAAATTATAGAAATAAGTATGTAAAATTATAGAAAAAAATTCCCAGATTATATACGAAGTGCTGTCGTGATCCCGTCAACTGATCGGCAAGAGCGAACAGGGTAATCTACTAAAACCGTAGATAAAGGTCGAGCATAGAAGTCGACCATGGTTCTGATGTGAAAATTCGTCATATGACCCTACTGCAACTCCTGATAGGTTTCATGGCTCAGTACCATCAGATATTAATATAGGAATGGCTGAGAAGGCTAGCTTAAGTTACGGTAAAGATCAATTTCGTATTTACACACTTATTGAGAATTGACTGATAGCATACTTGAATATGTACAATGTTTATTTCGATTTATAACAAAATCATCATGCGTTTAACCTCATCATTAGAGATAGGGCCAGTGACAAGATGAGCCTGTTACTGATGGGCGTCTCACAGCTCGGACCAACTTGAGTATTGGTAACATCTGTGCTCACATGACGTTGACCAAATGATTGATCCTCTGACTTTCCACATCCCGCTATCACTGTAGTGCCCACCTTTGTTTTAGACGTCTGGCATCATCACTTGTCTGCGACCGGCGCCGGCGGAGACGCTCTCAACGTCGATGTGGTACGTTGAATCAGCCAGACAGACAGACACCGCTGTTGCTGCCCGCAAGGTTTTGATAGATTCTTCCCTTTCCTATTACCACTGTGTGGAGAAGGCAATACTCTTCGCTAACCTTCTGTGTGAAGTCGTTTACCAGCTTGCAGTAATTACTGGCGCTTGGCATCTGGTGACTTGCTGATCGGCGTGCTACCTCTCCAGGTCGTAGAGCTCTACCATTGCTTGACTATTTCATGCTCGCCAGCCCTGGATGCTTATTTGAAAGATACGAGGTTTTATGCAAGTGATCGACATCGATCACTACAGTGCTGGCCTAAGACGCATCTAGAAAAATAAGTAAAATAATAATATATCTTCTGGAAGTCTTTGCTTACGGGAAATGAACTGTTAAGGACCTCTGAAAATAGCAGCCAAAATCGTTTTCGAACAAGAGAATTTTCGATCTGCAGCTACATATCTTTTTTTTTTTTTTTTTTTTTTTTTTTTTTTTTTTTTTTTGTCACATTGTGTCTTTCTGCAAGCCCCGCTACCTTTGGTAGCTCTGCTTCTTTGTGTCAAATTGTATCTGTTTTCTCTTTTTGTGGTGTGCACTTTGGAGGGTAAAACCCTTATCAGGGGGAAAACCTCCTTGTTGTATGTACAGGACAGGATCTGTGGTTAGGTATATTTTTATTTTATTGTATTATTCTGGTTGGTAAAGTATACTTAGGGGGACTTTATACTTGTGCCATCTCTTTGGTTTGTAGTTCCCAACGTCTCTTAAGTTTTCTACTGACTGCCTTGTTCTGGTCATGTTTTCGTGGAATCTTTCAGTTTGTTGGAAAATAGCCGTATGAATCCTTGGTATGTTTGTCCAATCGTGGAGGTCGTCTATTCGTGTATATCTATTTGCTTTTAGTATTATACGTAGGCTTCTATTCTGTATTATTTGTAGTTTCTGAATGTGGACGTTACTTGCCGTCCCCCATACTTCACATCCGTAGAGCATGGTTGGTCTAATTATGGTTTTGTATAGGCGTATTTTTGTTTCTAATGACAGTTCCTTACTGTACAGAATCGGATATAGGTTCATTAGAATTCCTAGGGTTTTTTGGCACTTATCCTTGATATGGTGGTTGTACAAGAGTTTTGAATCTAATATCACTCCTAGGTATTTGTGCTTTTCTTTCCAGGGGATTCCATGTCCTGCGAGTTGTAATTGTGTGTCCGGTTTCCTTCGTCTTTTTGTGAAGAACACGGCCGCGCTCTTGTTGGCGTTGATGCACACTTTATTTGTTATGCACCATTTCTCTACTTCTTGCAGTTGTCTCTGCATCTTATTAATTATTGCATTGAATTGACGTCCTGAACACATAGCAGCTGTATCATCAGCGAACTGAGCTAAGGTGATTCCCGGAATTGCAGGGAATTTGTTAACGTAGACTTTAAAACATGGTGGTGATATGACTGATCCCTGTGGTACTCCCGCTGTCATTAGTCGTTTTGTCGATCTCTGTCCTTTTACTGACACGTAGAAGGTTCGATTTGTAAGGTAGTCTGCTATTATTCGTATGTAGCACTGATCTATCTGTGTCTCTTGTTGTAGCTTCCTTAACAGCATATCGTGCCAAACTTTATCATATGCTTTCTGGATATCCAGGAAGACCACCGCTGTTGACTTGGAAGTGTTGAAACCTTTGCTTATCAATTCGGCCATTCTGTATAGTTGTAGCGTTGCCGATAATTTATCTTTAAATCCAAATTGTTCCAGTCGTATTGTATGATTTTCTTCAAGTTGTCGAGTAATTCTTGTTTTTAGTACCCTTTCATAGATTTTTGATAGACTGCTGAGCAGGCTGATTGGTCTATAATTGGTTGGGTCTGTATTTGCTTTCCCTGTTTTGGGGATGGCTATGATTTTGGCCGTTTTCCAGTTTTTTGGGAAGTAGCAGTGTAGCATACAGCTATTTATTATTCTTGTTATTAACACTATTGCTTTTCTTGGCAGTTTTTTAAGGTGCATATTTGAGATTTTGTCATCTCCTGGTGCTTTGTTGCTGCTAAGTCGCCTGATGATTGTTTTTATCTCTGTTGGGCTCGTTAGCTCAGGGTTTACTGGATCCTCACACTTCCTGATGTTTTCGGCAATTTGCTTGGTTTCTTCCTCTTCCCGTTGTTGGGCCATAGTTAGTTGTACTTCTGGTGTTGCATGTTGTGCTTCAAAATGGTCTGCTAAAATTTCTGCCTGGCTCATTGAGTCAAAGACCGCTCCATTCGGACCCATGATAGCTTGGTTGCCTGGTTTTGGTTCTTTAAGTGCTCGCACTAGGCTCCATGCGTCACGGTGTTGGAGGGTTAGTCGGGACATTTTGTCCTCCCATTGTTCGGTTCTTCTTTCCTGTAATCGTTTCCTAATCTCCCTGGCGAACCTGTTCATTTCCCTTTTGTCCGCTGGGTCCCTAAATCTCTGCCAGCGCTTCCGGTGTTGGTTCTTAAGGTACTTCAGTTCTTCTATAAGTGCTGACCCTTGTTCTTCCATTTTTGTCTCCATTACCGTTACGACTGAGGCATGTTTTTCTGCTTCTTTAATAATTTTTGTTAGAGTATTTATTGCTTTATCTATCTGCAGCTTATTATTTAATTCCATGGTGGGACAGATATTTTGTTGAATTAAATTAGTGAATCTATCCCAGTCCGTCTGTTTAAGGATTTTCGGGTTTTCTTGACTGCTTGCCCACTTCCTGATTTGTAGCAAAACTGGATTGTGGTCCGATGATAGGTCATTTATGGTTTCCAGATTTATAGTTCGTCTTATATTCTTTGCTATCACTATATCCAGTACATCTGGTTGTTGTCTTGCGGAGGTAGGAATGTAAGTCGGTTCCTCGGGGCCCATAACTGTTAGATTTAGTCTTTCAGATATTTCTATTAATCTTTGACCCTTTCCGTTTGTGACTCTACTATTCCAAGCCGGATGTTTAGCATTTAGATCGCCACCCAGTATGACCCTCTCAGATATTGACATGGCACTATTTAAGTCATTCTCTGTAAGTTGTTTCCGAGGGCTTACGTATGCGGCGATAAATGTTACTTCTCCATCTATTGCATTGATGCTCACTGCACTGGCTTCCATGTTCTCAAGTTCCGGCAAAGTTTTTGGTTGGTGCGTGAGGGTTGATTTTATCAGGATTGCCGTGCCCCCTCCCCTTTGTCTCTCTCTGTCCTTTCTGTAAATTTTCATGTTTGGTATTCGGAAATTGTCTGTGGGTTTTAGATGTGTTTCCGTTATAAGCATCATGTCCACTTTCTTCCGTTTTAAAAAGTCAATGATTTCTTGTTTCTTGCTTTTTAAACCATTTGCGTTGAAAATATATACATTGGTATCAAGTAGTTTCCCCTTCTTATTAGCCATTAATCTATCATTTCGCTTAATCCTTTGATTATTGCGATGATTTTGCCCCAGACACTTGTGGCTTCTTTTATTTCTTTTAGTGTTGTCATAAAGATGGAGATTGCCTTTTTAAAACTCATGCTTCCAAGGATGTCTTCCATTTCACTGAGATCCTCCATAAAGGTGTTTTCTTTTTGTCTTTGATTTCCTCTGCCTCTTCCTTTCTCTTCTCGGTGCTTCTGCAAATTTTCTTTTTGTTGGTTTGTTTTCACCTTATCTGCATAGCTTCTTCCTGGTTCCACGTTCCCTTTGTTTTTGTCTTCTGACTGCTTTGTGTCGCTGTCACGGATAAATTTTTCCTTCTCCTGATTTCTTGTCTTTCTAGTGTCCTTTGATTTGTCCTCATTTTGGACCTTCGCTTTGATTGGTCTCAAAAGGGCCTGGTATGCCTGGCATCCCTTCCACGAGGCTGGGTGATCCCCCTCACAATTTACACATTTTGCCTTCTCCTGATGGCTCATTTTGCAATTTTTTGTAGCGTGCCGTCCCGCGCATTTTACACATCGACTGGGCATTTGACAATAATTTGCGGTGTGCCCCAGTCTCTGACATCGATGGCACTGACTTGGTCCCAATCTGGATTTGTAACTCTCCACACTTACTCTAGTGTATAGTATTCCTCTCATGTTGTATATTTCCTCGGACTTTTCTCCGGGATTTAGGGTTACACAATAGGTAGAAAGTGGAATTAGGTCCCTTGTATCTGGATCTCTCTTTTTAAATTGGTGTACCATTTGTACGTCGAAACCATAATTAACTAAGTTCAGTTTTGATGATGTCCTCTGGAGTTGTTGGTGGTAGCCCCTTGATTACCACCTTTAGCTTTTTGTCAACTGGGGTCTGGTGAGTGTAGAAGTTTATTTTCTCTCTCAAGAAGAAACTTCTCACCATTTCATAATCTTCCATGGTCTCAAGATGGTACTTTAGGCTGTCTCCGCGGAAGATCACTTTGAGTTCTCCTGTAATGAAGCTTTTTATCTTCTGGTTTAGTGCTAGGAAGTTCCCTATTTGGTAGGTTACAATTGGTGGTATCCTTGGAAGTGGGGGTCCTTGTTCTTCTGTTTCTTCTTCTTGTCCTGATTGTGACGCATCATCCATGTGCTCCTCTTGGTCTCCATCGCTTTCTTCGGAGTGGTCTGATAGAACTGCAAATCTGTTGTCCAACTTCATCTTCTCTCGAGAGTTTTGTCGGATTTCCTGTACCTCTCTTTGTTTATTTTGTGCTCGTCGTCTTCTGTCGTACACTGTTGTAAAGTTGAATCCTTCTTGCGGAACTTCGCCTTCTTGTCCTATACTAAACTGTTTTCCAGTAAATATAAATGCTTGTCTATTTGACTGTTCGTTCTGTTCTTGTGTTGTCAGTTGAGTATCCTGGTCGTTCTCTTCCTCCATCACCTCACTGTTTTGTTCTTCGTCGTCGGGTTGTTCTTCTCTCCTTACCCCTGACATGCCTATGGTGGGGGTGTTGCTCTTGTGCCTCGTTGTCACCGTTAGGATTCCCGGCAACAAGAGCAACCCTAAACCTCAGCGCCCGCGGGATACTACCCAGTGGATAGTCCCTGAGACACAAATTTCCCTAACAGCTAGGAGGGCAGTTAGATGTAGGTTATTGCCGCGCGTAGTTTCCTGTACCAAGTTTCCTGAATCAAGTCCGTCACACGTTAGCCAAGGTTGTTGTTCTATCTTGAGCGCTCGATAAACACGTCCGTTCGCTACGAGATATCAACTCGGAATCGCTACATATCTTGTCATTCTTGTTTTATATAACCACTGCGGTTCTCAACATTTATAATTCTGATTCCGGAAATTTGATGTCTGATTTCTCCTGTGCACTTTCAGTTGCAGTCGTTCGATGGTTTCCTGAAATATGTTCCATTCTAGTTTTAGTTGAGTAATGAAGAATGTTTTTCCCAGTTTCTCAAGCATCAAACAGAGAATACTATAACTGTTTCGCAGGCCTGCTTCAGAGCTGAAACAAGTAGAGGACTTTGAGAGAGTAATCTGTGAGAACAGCGTGTGACTTATAACAGGAGACAAGTTAGAATTAAGCGTCAAGATGGCGATCTACCTTCGGTATGGATTGCTGTTGCAAAAGAAAGGAGAAGGTGCCAACTCTGTAAAGGCGGACCGCCCAACACAGCTATAGAAGGGATAAATCGTGACTTGTGATAAACGAGTTGTTAAGACACACATCTCTCTGAGAGAACGAGATGCCTCATTTCAGATATCTTTTGACAGTGACAGAACACTCCCACTGAAACAAGAATGATACATGCCTGATGCGCTATCTACACTGCTAAGGGCATGAACTGCAACTGGATTCATGCAACAGATGGCGTAAAGTAGAATTATTTGATGATCGAAACTGCGAACTGGAAAGTTGTCATTGGAAAAAATTATTGCATATTTTTCTTAACTTTCTTAATCAGACACAGGTGACAGTGTGGAAAAGCCTTTGTTCCAGACACTAAAAACCATAGAGGATAAGAGTTCAGATTTTGATGCCGGCGTAGTGTCTATCAAAATTACGATATTCAGGCATTCCTCATACTAGTTTACGGAAAAGTTTGGATTCTTACGAATTTGCGGCTCTAAACCACATTTTTCTAAAACAGATAAAGAAAAATATCAGTTTATTTCTGGATTTTCTTGTCGTTGTTTCCATCTGGAGTAACTAAAATAAAACTTTGTTGGAGAATATATATGTTTTCGATTTATTCAGTCATCCTCGATGCTAATTTTTATTTGCTTAATGCATTACAGTAGGCAAATGTTTCATATCAACATTATGTTCCACCTGTTTTTTGTACGTTACAAGTGCACACTGTAAAAGCATCGGTGACATTTTGATAATACACATGATTTTAGAAATTTCTTTCCTTTGTGTATTGTATTGACGTATTGGCCGTGTTAGAAGCCACACAAGTTCGAGGGGTTTTCGGGCTTTCGACGAGCCGCCTTAATGCAGAAGTGGCACATTGTGAACCGATCGGGGTCAGTAGGCGGTCAGACTCGTGCGATCTATTTTACCTGAGGCTATTTGACAACAGTTGATTTGGACTCGGTCAAAAATAGGAGGTCATTGGCGACCATATGAAATCACGCCGAGCCATGCATGTCCGTGCTTTTCGATACCGTGTATACAGGGTGTTAAAAAAGTATATATTTTAGCATCAAAATAAGACGAAAACGTCTTAATAGGCATTGGGCCGCAGTAGCAGGTGCGCAATGTGACGTCCGTCCATTGCAATGCACTCCTCTTCCTTCGGCATATGGAATTTCTCTTTGAATCTGTCCTGGTTGGTCCTGCATGTGCTGAAGTGCGATCTTGGAATGTCTTCACATCGTTAATCTTAGTGGCACAAACCATTACGCTGAAGTACTGTATCAATGTGTAGACAGTTGTGTACGCATTGCCAACTGTGTATCGTACGCAGTGGCAGTAGTGTTAGTGTGTCTTTAGTATGTTTAAACACTCCACGAAGGGATTTTCAGTGCAAGTCGGTACGCACATCACTAACCAGGACAGTTTCAAAGAGTGTGTGATCCTTACGTCGAAGGACAGAGACATGCATTACCACGTCACACTGCCACCTGTCATTAACTCCGAAAGTATGCGTTTGCAATCCAATGTGATAGTAGACATTTTTGTCTTATTTTGATGTATACTATCGCATCAAAACATATTTGACCTTTCAATAACACTCTGTGTAGTCCAATATTACGTAAAATTACGATCATTTTACCTTATTTAATTAACATGGATACAGACGGTCAGCAACACCGGGATTCGGAGAGAGGGAATCCGCTTGGCATTGGTCCGCTAAAGACAGCTCAAGAGGGTGGCAGCCCCTCGTCACCTGTCAGCCAGATAAATCTTCAATAGAGTAATAACTTTGTTGTTGTCCGTGATCCGCAGTTGTTTCATAAATGTTTCAGGATTAAACACCGTCTGTTTTTTATTAGTGTTCTTTCACCAGACACGTTTCACCCTTTTAGAGTCGGGCATCATCAGTAGTGCAGGAAATTGCGGAAAGTGCTATTTCGGACTGGCATGTTATAACCACTACAATATTTCAACCACTGATGATGCCCCACTCCAAAAGGATGAAACGTGTGTGGTGAAAGAACACTAATAAAAAACAGTTTAAAAGACTGTGTTTAATCCAAAAACTTCAGTATATTCTCTACCCTAAGGCGAAATATTTAAGTGTCTCCAACATCCACTGCGGATAATTCCGGCTTCGTGACATTTACAAGATTAAGTGGATTTATAGAAACAAGACTGAAGTGACCGAAGCGAATCGACACTTGCTTAAATAGATATGCACCAGATAAATCTTTTCTCTCGTCAACACACGAAAAATGGACAGACTATCTGTTAGACAGAGAGGTACGATATACAAAATTCTCTGATAATCCGAAAGGAAACGGAGGTTTTACCCAATCAGAAAGAAGTTGTATGAAGAAGCACGGTCAAAAAAGGATGAATGTGTGTGAGTGTCCAGTGCGAGAATTGTTTATGAGAAGTTACTATTTTGTGTACAGTAATGCTTCATGTCTGGACGTATTGGGAGATCTAAGGAAGAACCTCAAGACGTCATTGGTGTTACCGACATTCATTGGTGGCCGTGAGGCATCCCGAGATGTCGAGGCAAGTGGCGAGGATGGCAACGAGGAATTAATCAGCGGCGGCAATCGAGAACACATCTCTGATCAGCTGGCAACAGTGACCAGATACATTTTAATAGTGTTTCACTAGATCAGGTGGAATTTAGATTTCTGATGGAAGATATTGAGGGTGTGTGCCACAACGCAGTATGGCCTTATATAGTAAAATGACACCACATACTTTGAACCATGCACTAAAATTCAAACTCTCTTGCCCATATAACAGCCCTGGCAAGGACACTTGCTTATAAGAATCTCAATTTATCGACAGTTGTGAGTTTTAGCCGGAGCAGATAGTTTCAACGATTTTTGTTTGTTAAATAAACGCCGTGCCTTTCTTTGATTCATTAATTGTCAATGTCACATAATAGGTGTTGAATGCTAGCCGAGATGATATATTCACTTTGTATGTCTGTAATTATAGTTCTCTGAAGTTCATATATAAAATAAACAGTGGTGTTGTATTTAATTGCCATTGTCATTAAAGTAACTTCATTCACCCTTGTGCAATGTTTATTTGAGTTCAATAAGGTCCAGGTTATGATAATGTTAGGTATAACTGTAACGTTATTTTCGAAAAATTCAAAATAATTAAATTTTTGCTACCTGAGATTATAAAAATTAAATTCGTATATATAAATTAGGGCACCCAAAAACCCGTTATGATACAATAGGTAACGGAAAGTTTTTAAGGAAATTAACAGAAATTTGAAACATTGTTTTTAATACTACACTAACTCTCTATTAAAACCTTTTTGAAAAAATTCTGAACACAAAAAGGAATCAACTAGGCTGAAACTAAGTGGGCGGAGGGGGAGTATTATGAATTAACTATTGGATGTAATCTTATAACATTTCTTCTAACTTTGGCGCGGTAGTCTTCATTCTTAATTTGCCACGGACATTGTCCTAGTTTTCGATAGTATGGCACACAAAAACTTGTCCGCTTGAAGAGGCCATACTTTCCGACTAGAAGTCTAATTTCACACTGAAGGTATACTGGGTTGAGGATTGCACACATACATATGGTCGAGCGGATTATCCCAGTGCACCTGGCTCGAGTATTTCCTACTCGTGTCAAGCCCGAGAATCGGTTCGTTGGCTCGGCGTCGCGGTGTTTGTACTACACAAAAATCAAGCCGGACCTGCCGTGCCACCCCATATATGGGGAGGTTTGAATCAGCCCGGAGCCATTTGACCTGTCGGTTCGCTCGTGTGTGGCCTATCGTTACCGAGGAAGCGGAGACGGCAGAGGATGTTTTTGTGAAGAGAAGCATGTGTACACAAGCACGTGTTAAGAAATTTTAGTAGTTTCCTCGGTAAAGAATTAGAAAGATAACTGGCTGCTGGGGTAGGGAGAGTTTCTTTTCTCTACAGTGGAACTATTTTATATAAAAAGATAAGAGCTAGGTTACACACGGAATGTTGTGTAAATAACAAATAATTGAGCTTAACCATCCCTTATTATGAAAAACCTAAATAAAAAATTTCTCAATAAGACTCCCGGAGATTGTAGTAGAGTTTGGAAGAAACTAAAGAGTCAGTAGTTTGATACGGCAATTAGTGTCCGGACCGATAAAAAAGTAGAAACTGCAATCAAAATTTGACCACATCATGACTAGATAACTCAGTGTTTTTTGTGTAAATCATCCCATGCGAAAGTGGTAAACGAATGGTAATAATCTTTTCTTGAAATATGGATGTTACAACTTGAAGTATTCAAAATGATTCTAAATCCAACAGCTTTCATGCGGGTTTTGAGCGCTGGATGAGTTGTTACTGCGTTTTTTATTCATAAAGAAGGACCGCGTGTTTCAAAATTTGTCTCGTGTTTCTATCAGCTCCCAATACAGATAAAAATACTAGGAGAAAGCAGAGTTTATTCTTCAAGGATACTCTTGACGGTACAGAAATGGCGTAAGGATAAATTATGTAATAATTAATTCATTTATACAAATAAAAATTGCTTGTAGCTAATGATTTTTACAATCTGCAGGAATTAAATGCGTCTCCAACATAAAGATTTATAAGGCAATGCTGATTGTAATCGTCATCATCACCGATGTGCTTCCCATAATCTCAATGGACAACTCATTAAAAGGAAAAATATTTTGAATAATTGAGATGCATTCTTCAAAAAATATAGAACCTGAAAGAAGAAGCTGTTGTTAAATTGAAACAATAGGGCAATTTTTGAAAGAATGAGAGCTCTATATTGCAATGACTACCTCAGAAGTGACGTCATCGTGAACAGTTATTTTTGGTCAGTGTTACTGTATGGCGTAGAGATGTGAATTCTTCAATGCTGCGTCACTGAATCGACTTGAAGGACAAACGCTTGGATGTACTGAAGAATGCGTTGGATGCCAGTGGTTTAATAGAAGCAAAATAACTACTTTTGAAGGAATCTAAAAAGAGAAGGGAACAACTAGTGTTGCGAATTGAAAAAAAAGGGTTTTTTTCTTCAGATTTGTGAAAAAAAACCATGAAAAAAACCTAGCACCCTTGTTTTTTTTCTAAATTTGTTTTTTTTTTCATAAAACAATATATTTGATAAATAATAGTTTTGTTTAAGGAACTTACATTTTACAAGTGTGTTTTAAATTTTACTGAATCATATAATGTTTTAAATAATGATTCATAAACGTATCTATAAAGAATACATAATTTTATTCATCGTCTATGTCAGTACCACATTCACTAGTATCAGCACTACCAACGCTAGTTCGGTCTGTGTCGGAATTTTCTGTTTCTTCTTCCGTCTCTATATCCATAACATAGTTACTGGTTGTTCTTGTATTGTACGCAAAAGATTTTGTGATTGCAATTTTAAATTGTGAGCAAAGAACACACTGTGCATAAAGACTGAGCCAATAGTTCTGTATTACGGGCTTTAAAATTTGAATTTAAATCTATTATCATACAAAATAGGAGCTTTACTTCTTTTCAATCGTTGGTTTACACCAACAGTTGCAGGGAAACGATTCATAATTACTGACAATTTAATTAGTCAGTACCATTATTCTCTGAGAGTTTAACAAGTATACGGATATAAGGAAAGCACGATAAGTAATAAAAAAAGACGCAAACAACTGTAAATAACTTTTAAATTCCTATTTTTTTTTTTTTTTTTTTAAAAAAAGATCCGTAGGTCTACAGATAAATTTATAGGGCTGGCAGCACTAGTTCAGACAGCGAGTACCAATCCAAACAACTGGGAACGGGGTTCCTTATAGCATAACCTGGCCTCTTCGGGAAATCCCCATTCAAAATAAAAGAAAATTTCAACCAATGTTGCCAATATTTTAGTTTTTTTTTCTACTGGACCAGAAAAATATAGTAGATTTAAAAATTAAGATAAGTACTTAGAATAAACTCTAAAACAGTCATATTAAACGATAACTGCCTTACAAATTTGAGATTTACTAGTTGTGAAAAAAAACGAGTCCCAGAAAAAAACATATTTTTTTTTTCAAGCCAGAATTTTTTTTTTTTACAACACTAGGAACAACTAGCCGCGTAAAATGTAGTGTATACTGCCAGGAACTAAATATCGTATACTAATGATGACCATGCAAGAAAACCAGACGACCGGTAAGGAGTTGGGTGCAGGAAAATATCCTGGGTATAATACAGTGATGAATGACCTGGGATTTATAGTTCCAGTAGCAGGTTTGATTGGAAACAGACACAGAAGCTTTTTGCAATGCTGATGGCCAATGTCTGGGTTTTCTGTTTTTGTTTATAATAAACGAATTTTTTTTCACATTCATTACAAGATACAGACACATTTTACTATACAATGCACTACAGTTCCAGAAGTAGTCAAAGTATACAAAATTACGAAAGACAGGAGAGAGCACTTGGACACAAACTAAATAATGTATTCGCTATAATACGTAACGTTTACAGTTCTGATTTATACCTTGACACAGGTGGGTCGTGACACAGGGGGTTTTTCCATAATCTCCAGGATAATTTGCATGCCTTTTAAAAACGTATATTTTTTTCGATATCTAGATGATCCTCTTGGAACAACATGAAAAAAATACTTGGGTTTCTTCGATAATTTGAAGGTAGAAGTACCATAGGATTTCGTTCTGGTCGGAATCTGTTACTGCATTGACCTTACTACATTCAGGATTAATTACAGATTATTCATCTTCTTTTATTGCAAGAATTATAATAGTGGGATTTCCTGCTCGGATATAATCCTCAGGAGCTTTGGAGGCTGTGTCAAAAATCTTCGTTCGGGCATAAGGTGATCTGTGTTCTTTGTCAGGGTCGAACTGATAGCCCACAATGTCTGACATCTTTCTCGGATCTACCTTCTCAGTTTCTAATTTTCGACTAGGCGCATGTGGAAGAAATCCAGTTCACCTGGTAGACAGACGCTACCAGGGGATACCCTTAATCAGACAAAAAGATAGTAGAGATACAATAAACTGAGAGCGATTATGTGTTACTATTTTTTTTTTACATCGCCGCAGAATAAAAATTTCATCTTTCTTTTGATTGCAACAAAATCAGTGTGACTAGTCTTGTCGACGTTAAGGTAAAAAATATTATCAATTTAAAAAGAAACGATACTAAACTCAGATGGGATATTTACGTTTCAGGATTAAATTCAGGTAGGTTTAACAGTAAGAATACACTTAATACTTTTTATGCTGGTATCTTTAATTGGACGAGCAATCGTAGTGGTGTAAGCTGGTGAAAATAACAAAATATAAATTAAATCATCCAATGTCAAGCAAACCTGTGCAGTAAGACACTTTGACTGCTTTGGTAGCATTAATGGTAAAGTGTTTTAGTCGTATTGCAAGGGTCACCCGTTCGATTACTATCTGAGGTACCTGGAGTTTTAATTATTTGTGTTACTTCGCGAATGATAGCTACAAGAGATTGTCATAAACTGAGGGGCGAATACGAAGGGACCGGTTGTAGGTGAGTGTCAGTTTCTGATCTGAGAAATAACCCACAAAGTTGAGTGTTTTACAGCTGTATGGAAACCAAATTTCCATCTTTTCCGACGAATTCGACATTCCAAATTCTGAGTCCAAGTTGGGAGAGTTAATTGTCTCTTCCATCAGTCTTTTCCCTAAACAGCTCACCAATAGGTAATTCTAGAGAGGTCCACTTTCGCTAAACACCAGATGGAGTAGTGCCGTCATGTTACTGATACTGGGAGCGTCAACTCATTAGAACTCTAGTACATTCTAATCACAGAGTTTCTGCTTTTTCGGTTTTATGGTTGGTGTCAATATCGCGTATTCAACTCAGCGCATGTATAACTATACCTGAATTTTTGCACTCTACAATACCTGCTTCCAACTGAAATGATTTATAATTTACACAATTTTATATCATTTAAGGCATATGCAACGATGTATAAGACAGGGATAAATACATAGAAGCTGTGTAAAATCTAAATCCGTTATTGCTGGACCAACAAGCAAGTGCTGCACATCCTTCCATTCTTTAAATACCTTCTTTTCCTTTGATGTCGCAGGAATGGGTTCATTTTTCGGTCAGCAATTCAGAGTTCTATACCCTATGGTTTCTCAGAAACACACTTCCATCAATTTGTCTCAAACAATAAAAGAATTTGAAATATAAGTTCTTATTCCAAAAAGTAGCCTTATAGGGAAATTGCCAACTGGGTATAATGTCCATCGCAATCAGTGCCATATCTAGGGGGGGAGGTGGGGGACAAACCGGGGCACTTGGCCCGGGCGGCAACATCTGCGGACGGCAATTTCAGGAGGGTGACAATTTTTTTTTTTATTTTTAGCTCGCGATTATGAGGGCGGCAAGATAATGTTTGAAGGGGCGGCAACCTCATAATTTTTTCCCGTTTGTGAAAATTTGTAGATCCGTCACTTATCGCAATTAACAATAATAAGTGTTCCAAATAATTCCTGCCCCAAGCAAAGTATATCTCTACCTTTAAGGTATACCCAATGCTTTTCAGATACCACTACACAAGTGACTCCCTTGCTTTTGATGCCGATTACATGCTGCTGCCTGCTGACTCCAATACGCCATCTGTCTGCTGGAGATCTGCAGAAAGGAGTAGCAGGATGCTCCCGGCGATTGGTAGCGGTGATCAAGCGCAGACGTCACTCAACAGATGGGGCTTCGCTTTGATGCAGAGAATACAGAGCTACGTACTTTGTCAACTTTTGCAGCAGAATTTAATGAACACTAGAAAGCACAGCAACTGCATTTTATTACCCTTCTCCTATACCCATGATCATTGGCATGTTCTGTTGTTCAAATTTTGACGCGTGAGAGAATGCACAAAATGGTGTAAACGAGGAAAAATCTTAAAAAACTGTGAATTCGTGAATTCAACAACTCATCTCCTTTTTTTTTATGCTTCTGACTTTCCGCCTCGTTGACTTGGATGTCATTAGAGACGGGGAGGTACTGCTGGAGGCAAGGAACGGGAAGGTATTCAGCCATGGCCTTTTGAAGCATTCTCCTGGAGTAATTTTGGGAAACCATGGAAAACCCAAATCTGGATGGTCGGACGAATAATCGAACCAGTTTCATCCCGAATGCGAGGCCAGAGCGTTATCGCTCACCCACTGCGCTCGTTGAATTGATCTATAAGTTTTGAGGTCACCAGAAGCGGGTTTTTCCATTCTACACGTGTTTTATTACTGTCTCCTGTACTTTTTTCCTTCCATTCATCAGAATGGTAACCATTTAGGTGCAAACCTACGTCTCTGAAAGGATTTCATTCCATCGAGATTATAACTATAAAGGTAACGAAAAGTTGTGTACCCGTATGTATTCGTTACTAAACCAATAAGCACTAGTTACTATCGTAACGTTAGGTTACTTCTTACCATTGATGCAATCGAGTACTAGCATGATGCACGGCGTCGAGCGCGTCGCGTAGGGGATTACTTCGTTAGTACTTTGTAAAGCTTAAGTAAATTATTTATTTAGTAAAGTAAATTTTGGTAAATTGTTCATTTGGATAAAACTTAAAGCAAATTTATTAGCACATGAATCTTATGGAAATATACTTAATGTTCACTTGATTTACTGCACAGAATATTAATAACTAATATTGTAATCACACCGCACTTAAATCAAAACGTAATTTTAAAACAACACCTGTTCATTCAATCGCTGTTCGAACCGTTACGGCTCTCGAATGATGCATGATGTCTCGCATTCGTTCGCTTATCAAATCAAACTGACATCTCTACGACAAATGCGAGTAACGAAATGAATTTGTGAGTAAAGTTTCGGTACTCCGAGTTAGGCAATGTATCCATTGCTCAGTAACGAATACATACAGTTTGCTACGGCTATATTCAGAATACCCTATAAGGTGTCTTTCTGTTGCCTTCTACATTCTAATACCGTTACCAATTTCTAATTAATACATCTTCAGGGTTCTTTTCAAACCTCAAGGGCAAGAGGGTACCTAAGACCACTCCCTGTACTTCTACCCTCATTTCAGGTGGCAGCTGTCTAATATTCAGTGATTTAATACATATTTGAGGTCATTCTGTGGCTAATACTTCGTCCAGGCAATCAATATGCACCATATGAAGGAAAGGTTGCAGGCAGTGTTTATACAAACATTAATTTGAACTATAATTATTTTCACGAAGGAGAATTTAATACATAACTATTCTGGTACGATCACTTCTTTAGTGGCGTGAAAAAGTATATTGCCCGTTTCAGACAGCGACCGTGAAATACCGTGACCATGTCGTTCAGCAACCGTCCACTGTTATTCCAACCGCCGGCGACCGGACGGCAAAAATGCCGTTGCATTAAGTCAGTAGCCTACGTGAACAAATGTAGGATTTCACACGCGACGGATTTTTGCTGTACGTCGTGGGATAGCTGACGTACAAGTATGGGTTTTATTTTGACAGTGAAGTTCTGTTTTCTCTGGTAGATAAGTGTTAATGTTTCTTTTATAATAATAATCCGATATGACATACATAAAAGATGAAAATATATTTTTTGTAATATTTTTATTTTAGTCACAATTCATTAGTAAACAACATATATTGGTTGTAAATTAACATAAATATTAAAATCCACAAATCTAGATTTCTATTGGTAGTAAATTTACAACGTAACGACTAATATGTAATTGGTCAAACGAAGCAACTGACGTGCGAATAAACTTTAAAAAAAAAAATACTTTCATGGCTCCTAGACTTTTTCCAAGTGTGGTGGGTAAGCGTTAACGCTCTGGTCTCCATTCGGTAGGACTTGGGTTCGAATCTCCGTACAGCCATCCAGATTTGGATTTTCCATAGTTTCCCCAAATCACACCTGGTGAATGTTGGGGTGGTCCCTTCAAAAGGCTATTATTTGATTCATAGAATGCACACAAAAGGAGGCGATTACGTTTTCACCTGTTTCTTTGACGGTGAATTATCCATAATGCAATAAATTTCGGCTTACTCATTGCAACCCACCGTGGTATTAATGACGTAAAAACGTGAAGTGGGCTCAGTCGACTTTGTGTGAGAAAGCAAGAATGGTACGGTAAAATACCGTACGCCTTTTTATCGTACGTCCAAAATCGTCATGTGTGAAAGCCGCCTGAGTCATGATTTAATGTTCTTGAATTCTGTGATGTTTTACGAGAGTAAAATCAACGCTCTTGTGCTGAATTTCTTGGTAATCATCTCAAGTGAGTTGATGTCGTTTGAATGGTTTGTTTTCTTTACTACAGAACATTACAAGAATTTTATTTGTGAAGCACAAGTGTAAAGGGCGAATTTTTTGTACTAGTTGTTTCCCACAATCTGTTTACGTATACTGTTAATCTAGGGTCTGCTCTGTTAAACATATGGTTCGGGAAAGAACGCCGGACAACGGAAATAGATGTAAAGAACGGTATATATAGTACAATCCACTCTTTTTTCTCTGTAGGAGTAAAAATAAAGAATGACAAACAGCAAACACTGTTTACAAAATTACTATATAAGGTATATTTGCATCTTGTTTTCATGAATATTTTCAGGTTATCAATGCGAAAGGCATTGGAGTACAGCCACAGTATTTGGTTATTACTCGTAGGTCAGTGAATATGCATTCAATTTTCTATGTTGAACTTCGATATGTAATTATATCTATATTCAGGTATTTCTTTATACATGTAACATGTTACAGAAAATTTATATTCAATTAGTCGTGCCATCTCCAGAGAAGTGCCTGTGGCTGACTGCCTCACAGTAAATCCACTGTGCGCGGGATGGGGCTGAGGAGCTTTGTGCACTCTCTCCAAGTGCTATACCTTGTAAGTACACAGTGGAGTGAAATTTGCATGTTTCAGATTTACTGAATCTGTTCTCACTCGCCTGCAGGTTCTCCAGACTTTGTCAGAAACCACACAGTGCTCTCCTTATAAATGCCTTTGATAATGGAAGCATTCTATTATATTCTGATTATATCTAGCTGTATACGGACAATGAAAACAAAGACGCTAAATCAGCTTACCAGAAAGTTGTATTTGGTTTAGGAATTATGAGATATGCAGAGAAAAGCAACTCTGGAAATACAGTTAGTAATACATAACTTCATAAGTACACATTAATGGTGAACGTGGGTTCAGTAAAGCAAAACATTTAAATTAATACGTCTTCCAAATTTTAAACATGCCATTTGTAAGGAATCAAAATAGAGGATTTTCTCATAATGAGAGTCTGGTGGTCATAAAAAGGGTAGGGATTAATCAGAGACAAGTTTCAATTAAAGAGGCATTGAAAACCTAAATTTAGAGATTGGTAAGCGGAAAAAGCAGTCAAGAAAGTGAAAGAAAAATTTGGCTTTGGAACTTAGATTTGAGAAGATGAATCTGTCTGATACGATTCCTTGTTAATATAGACAATTTGATCCATAAAACAAGTAAGGAGGTATCCATTCTTCCAGCGGTTGACGTGGGGTTGGATGGTTTGAGCTCCAGTATCGAAAAAAAGAAATTCACTATCTGATACTGGAACAGGGGGGTAAGTGAGATGGTAATGTACAATTCCTAATCACCAGATTGTTTACTAAACATGTGGATTAAATTTCAGACCTTTACGCAGGGATTAATGTGTGGGCTTGAGATACAGTTAATAGTGATTCGTCAGACGGATGGACCATCAACCTTAGCAGTCTTCTCAATGTCTTTCTAAAAAGCAAGCCGGAAACGCGGCACCGTTTTTCATTCTCTCCCTTCTTTCGTTGTCGGTCACTAATCGAACAATACTATTCAATTAAAGCACATCATACACGACGAACGCACTACATATTATCATAGGTATTTATACCAACGGGAGCCGACCCATATGTTCGTGACCTGACTAAGAAAATAATTCGTAAAATTGTATAATACTTTTGTTGTTGTAAAGTTTTTTGTCTGCACGAGAGCCGGCAACAACAGGACGAAATGATATGACGATAGCATAGCTAAAGTTCACAATCACTTTATTACACATAGCTACAATCCAGCAGAATCTAATACATTAGCTTAGTTCATCAATACAGAAATGATGTTAGAGTTTACTGAAAATAGAGATTCGTTTCTTCTTATGTCGTCTTCACTGCCACTGCCACTGCCTGCATGACCACCCTTATACATAAAGCTCAGTGAGGGAGCCGCGGGGACGATATAAAATGCAGCAAAACATCTGAAAAATATTTCTCAAAATGACCATATCCTAAATGAATTTGTATTTTGTTACAGGTGCTGAAAGTGGATGAGATATACATTTATCTGAATTGAAGAAGAAAGATACTCGTGCTGTGATTAAATATTTTTGTGAGAAAATTGGGAGAGACTCTATGCCTACAGCACAGTAAAAGGCAGGTATTGGAATATAAACGGGGAGAATCAGCAGTGGAGGTATACCGTGTAGGAAGGCTTGTGAAGAAATTTGTACATAAAAATGTGAAAGAATGTTTGAGATGGTAGTGACAGACTGTAGAATAACAGTTCTGCACATTGACGTGATATGAAGCAACCATGCATCGCATTCTTACAGAATGGTTGGATTTTAAGAATATTGAGTGCCGAAATTTTTATCAGCAGATATAAAGGCAGGGGCCAGCAGAAAATCTAACCTTCTTTGACATGATTAATAAAATTGTAGAGCTGTTATATCAGGACCTATAACTTTACCCCAGAACCAAAACAATAGACAGTGTAGTAGAAGTACATCAGTTCTCTCCATCCAAAGTGGGCCAATTCCATCCCGTCAGCAGGAAAAGTGATTATGTCTGAATTTTTTAGATTGCGCGCTTGTGATGCTTCTAGATTTCTTGAAAAGGACTAACTCGCATTAGCATATTATGTTAACCTTATGAAGAAACTGCGTGCAGCTGTCAAGGGAAAGATAAGAGGCAATTTGTCGAAACTTATACTTTTTCACTAGCACAGTGCTCCCAGTCACAAGACTCACAGCAATTAAAGATTCATTGTTTCAGTTTGTTTCACACATTCTTTCCGACTATTTCCATATATCTAAAAGTTTCTGTCTGGCAACTATTTCAAGTCATTTTTACTGTTATTTCATTTTTTGGCATAAATGTATTGGAAATCTTTAAGGAAAGTACGAGTAAGTTGGCTTCCCAGTTGTATATATTGAAAAATGGACCACAACTTTTCTTTACATTCAGTTTTTTTTAGATACAATTTAACCAATTTTTGATCACATTTGTGGCATTTCGTGGTGAGGGACCTTGGCTAACAGTGGTTCTCACCTGGGAGCACCTAGCATGTTCCTGTCGTGTCAACTTTTCAAATGTACAACAGTGGGAATCACCGCGGCGTGGCATAACAAGACAGTTCTTGAATTCTCTCAATCTCGCAGATGAACCTCATACTTCACTGATTATATACAGACGAGACAAATATTCAAATGAACTGTACACAAGCAAAGATGAGCATTTGCTACGGTAGTAAATTTCCGTGTATCAAGAACGATTCACTATGATCTGCAACTTGTCAGGACCGAGTGAGTAATTACATTACCTCGGGAGTTGACTGTGTTCCAAGGTATAGATTGGGAGTACTACTCATTGAAATTTCGCCTTCCAAGATGACGTATATTAATCAAACTTGATTTGAGTTTCTATCAAGATACAGTTGACGATGGAGAATCAAGAAGGGTTGGTAACGGAGAATGCCACTGGAGATAACAGTTCGATAGTTGATTCCAGTCGGATGCAATGTGAAAAATGGGGGCACCAGCCTGGATGACATCATATCTGCCAACAGCTCACCTGCATTCTCGATTAGTAACAAACGTCGATTTATTATCACTCAAACTGTCCACAAAAAGAAGCCCTTAAGCATCGTAAGGTCATAAGTTTTCGTTATTGTAAAAGCTATGTCATGCACATTTAAACTGTGTTGTTTCTTTACGAGATTACTAGCCGGACATGTAAATGTGCTATATAAATGACGAACATTTACTCGTATTTCGGTATATTAATAAATTTAAGAATGGGATAAAGGTCTTTTTTTATTTCGAATACCCTATATTTTAACAAATTCAAAGCTTAATAAATACGTAATTAATAAACACAATGGAAACAATTAATAACTAAATGCTCAATAGCGCTAATACTCTAGTTATTTCAGCAAAAATCACGAAATTAAGATCATGAGTAGTAATTGCGTCGTTAGAATTCCATTCTTTATAACGTAAAATCACAAATGGCAAAAAAAGGAGGGTGCTCATGGCACAATAGCATTTTTTTAAAAGAACTTTTAAATTGTGAAAACTTTCAGACATTAATTAAAGACTTAAAATATTAATAATGCAGTTTATTGAAGTGCAGAAACAAGGAACCCACAAACATTTTAAAAAAAGCTGAAAATTAAGAGTAAACGTAAAATATGAATTGACAGGATACCCAGTGGAGTAAGTCTACATAGAATATACACAAATAAGATTCCGCTTCAAAGGAACACAGATAGAAAAATAAAAGGTTTATTTGACTTATGGCTTTACGTCTCGTTGTGGTCAACGTCTTTACAGTGTGACAAGATCACACACAACCAATCAACTATTTAACTTTTTTATGTAATAAACATTGTAATATATCCTTTTATCATTTAAATCTATTTCAAGCTCTTAGAACGTAATAGAATATTTAAAAATCTCTATGGTGCAGTAAGTTAGCAATAATAGCATTAGACACACGTAGAGTGTGTTTTATGGTGGAACAGGTGAAGGAATGCAGAGAGAGCAACGCTCGGTAAAATTGCCGAGTTGCTGTAGGCCATATATATAAATTTTTACTGTCGTCAGCTATTGTCATTTGAAGCAATGTATTCATTTGCTTGATAAATATCGCGATTGTGGTTGATCTACGTTGAGCGACGATAGTAAATTAGTCTCAACTCACTTCAGTCTTGTCAAGCACATAATATCAGTATTCCTTAAAACCAATAACATCTTCAGCAAACCATGACAAACTGAAATATGGATCGCCAGATGATGATACGATCTGCATTCTCCGGAATACGAGTCACCCACCACGCTTGGTATAAAATTTTCTTATTATTATTAGGTTCAGGAGGAATTTCATGTAGAACTGTAAATGCCGGGACACATAATTTTATATTAAAATCAGTTACGCATGTGATGGGGAGAGGTTTCAAAATATGGCATCGATTGGAGACGATGAGTAGGAGATGCAGCAGAGATCTGAGGGAATTGGCATACAAAAACCTGCTTGCAACCCACGTTTTGGTTATCAAATACGCAACTTATTTGTAGTACAAACGAGGGCATACTTGTGTGTGAAAATACTGTAATCAGTGACTTCTATAATAAAGGAGTTGGGTTCAAAATTACTGTAGAAAGCAGGCAGTGAAAGAGACTGCTGGGTGTTTATAAGGAATATACTGACAATAAAGGATAGTTGGATATTTGGAGAAGAATTAGGAGTATCATACCTTGCGCATAGTGTCTCGAATCGCAAAGGCTAACTGGGGCTATGCTAAACAAAGTGTTTCAAACACCAAATATGTTTAAAGTGAAAGGGTTTAATGCAAAACTAGATGCGTATCGAAATTGCCATTCGGACATATATTCTATAACAGCTAATCAAAATAATCTTATGCTTCTTAATGTTTCCGCAAATTTTAGAGCTGTTAAAAAAAGATAAAAATCCTTTCATAAAGCATTTTTCCCATCTGCTTTCTACTTCTCTTCGATATCGGCCATCTAAGGATCACGAAAAGTAATCCCGTGCATTCATTTCAATCCCCCAACTTCTTTATTCTCTAGTTCTTCAATCTGATAAGTTTGTAACTTTTTTTTTTTTATCAGATGGAAGTCGAAACGTGTGATAAAACATCCTGTATATGCCTAATTTCTCTGGAGGTTAGGTAAATGTTCTGGGAGTTGAATGAATTGGTCATTGTAAACAGGAATCTCAAATAAACAGTCCCGGAGAGTTTCGGAGGCAGAGATATTGATTTACTTTTAAATTGTTTGTCAATATTTACCGACTTTAATCGTTAGATCAGCCGTAAAATTGCCATTGAATGGCATCCTACGTCCGTATATCCAGCATCGATTCACAAAGTAGTGGGATACTCATCTTCTATTTCCGTTTTTCTTTTTTTTACCAAGAAGGATTAATTTGAACACACAATCTGCGACCAACGTCTTTGGGTCTTCTTCCTTTGTTCTTCTTCTAGAGCCGGTGAAATCACCAAGCTTATTCCCTGCGTTCCATTGATCCCACTGTCATATGTGACTGGCGGTGATTATTTTCAAAGGAGCTTTATATCTCCTCCGTTTCAGATACGCTAGCTACTGGTTCGTCACTAATCAGGTGCCTTACGGCAGTGTTTAGAGAAATCAGATACTCCGTGATTGAATTATAGCGACATCTCCATACCATTTACTCATATTATTTTTTTTTTAAAAAAGCGAAGCAAGAACTTCAGTTCTTTTTAATTACTTAGAGGCCATTGTCAACACAGACACAGCAGTTATTGAATGTACAATCTCCTTATATAAGCAGAAAATTTCGTCATAATTAATTTTATACTTACAATAAATAATGAGAAATCTATTAAAACGGGAATTGTGTTTAACAACGACTATTTATCGGGAAAAAAATCAATTCAGAATCCATATTTAAATTGAATTGATGAGCAGGGCGAGTAAAATGATTTGCAATCATTTAGTAATCTAGAAATGTCATAACCAGATCATCTATTAACAATTTAAAATTTATGTTACCAATGGAAGTGACGCATTGTAACGAGACACGGCTCGCAGAATCTTTAATCAGAATAACTATTTGCTGCATGATAAATTTAAGGATTTTTCGAGCTTAGTGGAGCCACCGCAAGCTAAGGGCATATCTGGTTGCCGTAGGACCACTCCAACGGGTGTAATTGCCGGCCGGGCCGGTCCAGTTACCAAGAGCGGGCCGTGGGATGAGTCCCGCCTATGCTGGCAGGGATGGCGCGCCTCTATCCGTCACCCAGTCGGTAAACATCGAACGCCCGGGTAGCTGAAACGACACTAGGTTATATGGTGGGGAGTAGGCTGCAAGTGGCGAGAGTTAGGCGGTGGCGCGTGCTGATCCGTACAGTTCAGCTGCATTGCACGCCGTGGAATAGCCAGGAATAGCCAGCGACCTACCTTTTCAAAGGGGGCAGCACACATGGATGAACATACACCAGGTTACTTCAATTTACAGTTTTCTGTCTGAGGTCACTACTCATCGCAGAAAAAATATGTTCTAGTAGGCGAGGAATGAGTCGGTAAAAGTATACAACTCTCAAGAATAACCGAGCAGATATGAAGCGATACGAAACAGTTGGTCCAATCCGAGCGACGGAATAACAAGGTGGAGGACACGTGTGTGTGAGAGTGTGTGTGATCCTGTAAGGTTATTGTCTTAAGACATCTGACCACCTTTTTCTTGGAATTTGTTCGCATTTAAAAACCTAGCGGTGAGCTGATTGGAGCCGAAGGAAAAACGGCGAGCCAAGCAAAATCAAAAATTATACCGCACACGTATTAATTTCACTGTATCACGAACTAAAATCGATCCTAGTCACGCCGACAATCAGTTGGATTTTAGGACTTTTTAACAAGAAGAGCACCGAACCTGTTGGGTTGACTATAATGTTCGGACTAGCATTTTGGAGGATGTCGATTCAAATTCCCGCCCAGTCATCCAGATTTCGGTTATCTGTTTTCTCGAAAACACTCCAGGCGAATACCGGGATAGTGCCATCATAAGTCCATGACTGTACACCTTCCCGTTCCTCCATTCCTTGTGCCCTCTACTGGCTATAATGACCTCGACATGAACGAGTAGTATGGTGGGAAAAAAAATATATACCGATTTCATATAATTTATTAAGTGGTGTGGTTTCTTAACTGGAGTAAATGGATTCCAGTTTCTGAGCACGATCTGCGTTACATATTAACAACTACTTCACCTCCAGCAAAAAATCATGTTACGTACGTGAGGTACACTAGGAAGCTAACTGATTTGAATAGCACGTTCAATCAGAGTTATAGTTGGAGGAGAAATGTGAAACATATTCCATCTCAATCCTTATATCATCCAAAATACCCTTCGGTGACTACAAGACAGTGATTCTATTTGCTTTCCATAAAACACGGTCAATAACTGATGTGGCAAAGGAGCTTGGTTGGATTTTATTGCGAGTCGGGAAGCGGCTGAAGAGATTTCTGGAAGTGCATGTGTTATATATTGGGCGTGAATAAATATTGGTATAAGAATTAGAAAAAAGTATGTGGAAGCATAAACTAGCACTTGATTGCATGCATAAAAGAGTAGAAATTTTTTCTTTTGTAGCTGTGAAAATAAAATAAATTACTGAGGAATATACTGAGTAAGTTACCTCAAATATTGAAAAAAAAAAATTGAGGAAAATTTGTGAAATGAAAATACGTATATGGAAATTGCTATCAAGGAACATGTTGAATCGCACTTAGTTAATAATAATGCGGAGATAATTGAAACCGGGGACCGCAATAATTTTTCTATGAAAAAATGGAATTTGTATTACGAATTCGAGGTGTAAACCTCACATCTGTTGGCCGGCAGCTTCAAACTAGGATTACAATGGAGGTCACCTTTGCGTATGCTGATGCAGATTTGCAGTGCTTGACATCCGCGCATACGGATGTTTTGCGGAAGCGGAAAAATAAATTTATAATTATTTAGATTTTAATATTTTATGAAAAACAATTTTAAAATCGAAATAAGTATATATTTTATGCCAAATTCTATTTTTCATAAGTAAAGTCTATTTCCATATAATACTGCCATATTGATTTTTTTTGCCTCATCTTTCAACAACCAAAAAACGTAGGATGATTTCGCAAGTGAATTAAATTATTTACATAATGATGCACGCGTGCAAAAACCAAACTTTGTCATAAACCATTGCGGAGTTCGTGGCTTGACTAATTGAAGCGTCAAGCACAATGCCACGTCACCGCACATCTCCGTGCTCGCTTTTTTTTTTTTTTTTTTTTTTTTTTTTTTTTGCTTATGCGTCTCGTCGACGTCGACGTCAAGGGCATTGGAAGCGTGAAATGATCGGGGTTAGGAACGGGAAGGAACTCGGCCATGGCCTTTTAAAGGAAGTATTCGCCTGGAGTGATTTTGATAAACCATTGAAAACTCAAATCTGGATACCCGCAAGTGGGTTCGATCCCACGTCCCCCCAAATGAGATGCCAGACCGATAACACTCATCCGCCACGCTAGGTTCCGTGCTCGCCACCCGCCTTCCCACCACTCTAGTAGCACATTCACAGTACAACTTGTAGGACTTACGATGATCCGATTTTCGATAAAGAACTCTTGATTGTCCGTGAAACTGGTTATAGAACTACACGTAGGATGTGTTGGAGGTTTTTGGACTCCCATGCAACAACAAAGGTTCCTTGTTGTTCAACAAGCTACAGATATTAGAGGAAGCTATTGAAGGAAACATCCTACGAGTGTGCGATGAGGACACATGGTGTGTCGCGAGAAAGGACGAGTGGAAAGGATTGCTTGGAACAATTTGTTGAACCCCTTCTAGCAGCGTGAATGGGTGAGCGCATCCTACGGTAGTTCTATAAGTTAGACCGTGAAATAGGCCGCTTTACTTTACATGAAAGTTCAAACTTGTAAAATCGTCGCTTAGGTAATAACACCGTACAGTTCATTGTTACTTTTATTGCAAGATCGTCAGAAAAAAAAACAATCACTTTGTTGTTAGCTACGAGACGATGGGCAAAATTTCGTATAAAGAGAAAATAATAATATATATCGCAATGTAAACAAAACATCCGCTATAAATCCTCATTAAAAATAGCGGATGCGAAAGCGGATGTAAGATTTCACGCGAAAGTTCCACACTTGCGGATGCGGATCTCCGTTACATCCCTACTTAAAACTATGCTAACCATGACACCTGAAAAAATACATGGAAGACAAAATCTTTTTGATCATTTGTTTATATGCTTGTGTCTATCACGAAAACGGAGAAAAAAATCGTTGTAAATCAACTGTAAATGATCCCTTGTATCTAGAACAGCGATCTCCGAAACGAGGCGACCTTCTTCTAGAACACTTGTTGCCACAGTGCTGTTGAGCATGAGTTGACAAAGAGCGTCATTGAATATGCATAGCCTTCATATAACAATGCTGGCAGGTTGCTGGCTCGAACGAGATTGTCCAAATCACCTTAGACGAACAACTCAGGTCATTCTCAACACAAAGAACCTCTTTAGCTCATTCACAAAAAGTTATTGGCTAGTCAGTTATGCTCACTTGAAATAATGTATTCAAAATTTTACCAATATCTCTCATCATTTTCCATTACGATATTCCTTGGCAAATTCTTTTTTCTCTAAACATTTTTTTCTCTTATCAGTTTTAATAAAGGGAAAATTTAAGTATGTGAAACACCAGCAAAATATTCTTCAGTCCTATAACACTTTGGTTCTTCCAAACTTGTATCTGTGGGACCGTTGGGCTGATACATGAATTTATTTTTTAAGGTCCGGTCGCATACATAAACAAACACTGCGAAGCCGTGTACACAAATACGTATATAAATTTTCGCATTCTCTCGTCTCGAAAATTAATGAGTAATAATTTATATTTCTCTTTTCAGCTTGTACTAAAAAATATATCTTTGAAGCACTTTACAGCCGTTGAGACTCTGAATGATCTGATTTATTATTATTATTATTTTCGTATCACACACTATATACCAAGTAATTTCAGTAATACACCAAAATCTATTGATAGATTTGATGCTAAATGCGGATTATTCTAAGGACACAATAAAAATTTGTAATAGGTACATATCCTCTATAAATCTGTAAGCAAGCTGCGTGTCCCTGATGGTTTGAAACGGTATCATCCAAAAAACTACCGCAGCAATTGGGTTGGTATTTCCAAATTTTTAAAGCTAATTGTTCGGATTAAAATCTGCAGAAATAACTAATGACTGATATGTACCGAGGGACGGAGTAATTAACTAAAATCATTTCCAGGCGGAATAAATATAGCCAAGGATCACTCTGTATTTGAGATGAGCACTCCTTTCACGAAATACTGACTTGGGAACCATCAGACCTGTTCAGAACGGATTTCGATCTCCCGAGTATATGTTGAAAGGTATTTACTCCATATGTCTGTGTTACAATTATTTCTTCAAAATGAGCCCTAGGTATCGAGAAATTAACGCGCAAACATTTGTGAATATATTTTAAATGTAATAATTTTAGAAAATTGAAAGCTTCAGTGTGGCGTATGCGGTAAGGCGATTGATTCCCATCTTGCGAACCCGGGTTCAAATCCCCATCTTGCCAAATATTTTTATTTCTTTTTTTATATCCAGTAATCATTGAGCATTGATTTTATTTCATTTAAAATTCATTTACGAGTTTTTATTATGCGAAATAACAGACATTATGTTATTTTCAAACATTTACATGCTACCACCACTGCACGGAAATAAGTATAACTGTGGTAAGGGGGGGGGGGGGAAACCCGATCTTCTGGCTGTAATATATTTACTTTATGATATTAATTGTGGAGATACAAGTATAGAAACGATGAACATGAAATATACCTGTTTCATTAAAAAAAACACAAATAATAAACTTATCAACAATAAACAATGAAATAATCATTTTCATAAAAAAAAGAAAGGTTGGGACTGTATATTATGTAATATTGTGTTTTAAAAGTTATTTCGCATCTTAAAAATTCGTAAATGAATTTTAAATGAAATAAAATCAATGCTCGATGATTACTGCATATAAAAAAAAATAAATAAAAATATTTGGCAGTATGGGGATTTGAACCCGGGTTCGCAAAATGGTGAGCTAACGCCTTACCGCATACACAACGATGAACCTAATGAATGTTGTATTATATGTCGCGTGTTAATTTTTCTATACCTAGGGCTCATTTTGAAGAAATAATTGTAAAACAGACATATGGAATATATACCCTTCAACATACAATCGGGGGATCGAAATCCGTTCTGAACAGGTCTGATGGTCTCCAAGTGAGAAAAGATCACGCTAATTAACTGAGAGTTCCGTTTTATTTTCTTTACTTTAGATATTCCGTTATCTGAATTTCAGTACTTTGAAATAAACGTAATACGTGAATCAAACATAAAAAGGGTTAACTTGCCATCATAACATGTTGGCTATAATTAGGCTTGCCAGACGTCCCGGTATGACCGGGACAGTCCCGGTTTATAGACAAAGTCCCGGTGTCCCGGCCGGTTTTCCTTCCGTCCCGGTAAAAATTAAATTTGGTTATAAACTATAATTTATAGATATAGATGACCAAAAATGTCTTAAAACAATTAACTGTGAAGTATAACTTAGGATAATTACTTTGTCATTTATTTAACTGTACTGTATGAAAAGTGAAAACTACAAAAGAATGAGGATCTGCTAATAAATAAATATAAAAATATTGTCATCACATTGCCTTGTCTCTCCAATCATGACCATGCGCATGCGCTCTCCGGGCGAGTCCAGTATTGTATTAGTATTACACTTCTCGTGTGCAGTAACAATGTTACTGTCACATTGGACTCGCCCACCTTCACCCCGGCGAAAGTCGCCTGCGATAGAAATGTCAGTCTGTTCCTGCCTAGCCTATCGGATTAACTTGTGAAGATATTTACAACAAGATTAAAACCAAAAAAGACTTTCTAAAAAAAGTGCTCACCAATGAAAAGTACATGTAAAAACTGTTAAAATTGTTATTCCTCATCGAAAGGGTTTCTTCTCACAATCTTACTTAGTCAACTTATTACATCTATATGTAAACACTCACATGTAAGAAATAAAATATTTAAATTTGTATTTTAGTATAATTTATTATTACCCCTGGTTTAGGTTCCTAATCAATAATTACTGATCATTAACCATTTATTAGGTATTCATAGCATTGAGAATAAACTACCATCTAAAACACTCTGAAACCCACCAAGGGTCTGGACCCTTGAATACTCATGACGCTGGGGGGGGGGGGGGGCATTCTAGTGTCCCGGTTGAACATTTCAGAAATCTGGCAAGCCTAGCTATAATGCAAAATGCGTTAGATTATTAATGTTGTAGACAGTAAACAGTTTCTATGGTACAACATCTCCGCTGTGGTGGCTAAATGCAGTATATTAAAAAATGCTAATATGCCGACACTTCTCCCTTACATGTTATATGGATACGAAATTCAATTTTTTTCTCGAGGAAAGGTTCCAGAAATAAAGTTGAAATATATATCGACAGGTAACAATATTTATTTCTTGCAAGATAACCTGTGCGGAACGGCCCATATGTCGAACGACTTTACTCGTTTAGTATAGTATATTTGATGGTGATAATGTGCAAATATTCTTATATAATATCGTCCAAGAATCGTATGTACAAAGTTTCATACCAAAAGAACATTTCGTTCCAAGGATGTTATACGTATTAATATGAATAATTTGGCAGTGGTCCATAATGGTACGAGGGTTTGCTGGTCTTGACAAAAAGCTATAATAAGGCAGTATCAAATATCGAAACGAAAGCAGGGTGTCAGTCGGTGAATGTTCGTTTATTTATATCACACCCGAAATCAGTATGTATGTCTGAAATCAGCTCCATCATCCGATCTAATTGGTGCAGTATTTCTGGACGGAGTTATAAAATACAGCTTTCCTCAGCCACAAGGTGACCAATTGGTATTGAGGACAGCTTGCCATGTTGTAAAGGTGTGCAGAATAGCTGAGATCATTCATCCAGAATGCCATATTAATAACGATCTACCACTCGTGTAATGGATTTTGAAGCACCGTATTCTTGAGTTCATTGCGCTATTTGGAAAGAAGAAGAACGTTGCTCGCACGATGATACTCATTGTAATGTCTTCTAGAAAAGAAAGCAAAACATACACATCTACTTACTTGAGATGATTACCAAGAATTTCAGCACCAGGACGTTGATTTCTTTCTCGTAAA
The DNA here is from genome assembly GCA_031002005.1 of Vandiemenella viatica. Classification (NCBI taxonomy): domain Eukaryota; kingdom Metazoa; phylum Arthropoda; class Insecta; order Orthoptera; family Morabidae; genus Vandiemenella; species Vandiemenella viatica. Next base: position 358,250,808 of record CM061920.1, read on the forward strand.
ACAAACTTTAATTAATCTTCGACTGTATGAAGGTGAAATTTTTATAACAGCGTTATAAGTACGTCAGACTTATTACTGAGACAAAGAACGACAAAAAATGTAACCTGGCGAACTGCTCATTAAGTCAACGGGAGTTTTTCAAAAATCACGTTAACATGCGGTTGGCTGAATTATCTATTAGAATCGAATACGATTATTACACCACAGAAGGAATAGTGAAGCTAACGCAAAGCATTTATGAGATTGGATAAATACCAATATGTTTTGATAAAAGTAGGCCGTCTCCCACCTTCCCAAAAAATACGAAAAGCTAATTGTAGAGAGTATTTAGTTTACTAGAAGTACTTGACAATTTTTTATTTTGATTATATGTAGAACAATATAAAATTAAATTCAAGACATATTATACTAAAACCAAAGAAAAACGAATTGTAGAATTTCGATTAGAAAAATAAGGTTTCTTTTGCGAGGGTTTACAACAACCAAGTCTAAAATGTAATATAAAAGAATTATTCGTAGACGCAATATAAGAAACAGTAGTTCAGTTTGCTCTATTCATAAGGATGACGTTAAAATTTTGAGAGTAATTAAGTTCATTCGTATTAGTGAAGGACCTAATACGAGGGTGGCCCAGAAACTAATGCACCATATTTTTTTCTCAGCCACCAACAATGGTACGAATGCGAAACATTAGATATGAATTCTTTAAAGTTTTCAGACTGTACGTGCTTTCCGTTTCTTCCGACAGACAGCGTACTTGCAGCAATGGTTCAACATGGCGTCTGTGAGTGATGTACGTTATAAACAGTGTGCCGTCTTTGAATTTCTCACTGCGGAGCAAGAAACGGTTGGAAACATTCACAAACGTTTATGTGCAATTAATGGAGCATCAGCTGTCGAAGTACGATTAGTCGTTGGGCACAGAGGGTAGGCCATCTGAAAGCGGTTCTGCAGAGCTCCAAGATTTGTAGCGGTTGGGAAGGCCATCCACAGCTGTAATACCTGACTAGATGCAGCGTGCTGATATGCTCTTTCGCGAGGACCTACGCATAACTACTCGGCAGTTGGCGCGGAAGCAGTCAATCTGCAAAGGAAGTGTGGATGTAATCGTCAGTGCTCTTGATTACGCAAAAAAAAATGTCCACGATGGGTTACGCGCAGTCTTGGGGAGGAACACAAAACTTTCAGAGAAAACATTTATTCTGAGCTACTGCAACGTTTTGAAGCTGTGGGGGAAGCCTTCTTTTCCTGGAATTTGACAGGTTAGGACACCTGATTTCACCATTTTGAGCCAGAAACAAAATGGCAATCGATGTAATGGCGCCATCCTGACTCTCCACGAAGATAAAATTCAAAGCAACTGCTTCCACTGGTAAGGTCATGATCACTGTGTTTTGGGACTGTAATGGTGTCGTACTCATTGACGTGATGCCGAGAGGCACCACCATTAATTCTGAGGCATATTACCCATTACCCAAACTCAAGAAGCGCTTCCAGCGACTTGGACGTCATAACAACCCAGGTGATTGTTTGCTTCAACATGATACGCACGCCCTCACACAAATTTGAAGACGCTGGAACACATCACCAATCAGAGTTGGACAGTGTGTCAGGGACTAAGCGGGTATACGGGGGTGGTATCTGCTTCTACACCTGAACCAGTTGTCTTCCAAAATATTCTAAGTCCAAAAGAAAGTTCTGTAACCGTGTTGAAATATTTATGCTAACTGTTAAAATTGGCCACGGTCGCCACTTACAGTTTTAAACCTCCTGCAAGAAAGGTACTATTGTATAAATGAAAGTCACAAGTTGAATCACTGGATTATATTCTCAAAATTTTCCACGTAATAATACAAGTTCACAGTTAGCTAGGCAATCCGATATTAATCTTCACCAAAAATCACAGGTTGAGAATTCAGAGCAAAAACCGCACTCCCCCACGGAAAATAAAAACGAAAGTTAGAAATTCACATGTCCAGAAACTGATAGTCCGAAATGAAGATGGTTTCAACTTTCAAAAATGGCCGCCGCTAGGCGTGTCCTACATCTAGACTCGCTTCCTGCCTGACGCCATGATGTCACAACTTCCCATGATCCACCGCTCTCTCCAAACCGCTACCGTTGAACTCGCTCAACGCGAGGTTACATGCTATCACTACGAGATGTTTCCGCCAACTGGTAAAAAGATGTCGGACTTGTCTCTTTTATCAAACTGCCCTACTGGTTGAGACATTAGTCTATCTGTAAAAAGATCCTGTCAACTGTGTACTACCAGAAATTCTCCGAATGAAGAGCGTAACGAGACAAGTGTCGTGAAATGTTTAGTTAAAGTTTTAAAGCTCCAGACCAGTGAAAATGAATTTTTAAGTTTGGTTAATTTAAAAGCACATTTGACTAGCGTACTGCTGACGTCATACAATCGTCATAGGAAAAAATCTTCCCCGCTAAGCCTTAGAATCTGAAGTTAATACTATTTTTAAATCGTTCTCTGTCCTCTGCTGAGCTCAACAGTGCAAAAATCTTCCAAATCGGTTAATTCTATCGAGAGTTATGGAATTCTTAAGTTTCCCAGTTTTTCCATTGTGAACCCAACAATTCTGCTTTTTCCTGAAAGTCGGTTGTGTCCTGAGACTAAATTTAAATTGACCCTTTATTTATTTTAAGCCTTTTAGCGAAGTTTTTAGTCTACTAAACATGTTAGTTTCTGAGTTATTAATTTCCAAAGTTTCGGTTTTTTATGTCGCCATTACCGGTTAGCTACTATTTACTTATATTCTCTATTTATCGGTTGATCATTACGGGAACCTTACAAAATGTTAACTAGTTATTTATTTTACTTGGTTTTATTTACTTTTAAAGCTTTGAAGTTGTTTAGATGTGGTGGAATTAAATGTTGACTAGCTCCCATGTGGAGATGCATTAAATTCCATATTTAGTACTTTAAATCGGTCTGGAGCTGCGAGTTATTAGTGAACTTAATATCAACTGGTGAAATTCTAATTATGAAAGTGCTTTACAGTGTCTAATTCAGTGGAATATTAGTGCTATGGTAGTGTTTACAAACTTGCATTTTCTGCCTCATGGAATATTACTGATTACGCTCATTTAGGTGAGTTTATTGCTTATATTTTACCTGAAACTTCTTATTTATGGTTGCTATGTGTTATTTATTCACCTTACTGTACTACAAGTGTGGTTATCTCGATTTTAACTGTGGTATCGTGTACCGAAGTAAACCTTAAACTTGGCCGGATTCAAACGAAATATTAAAAATAGAACGAGGGATACCTTACAAGTGTTACCCCATCCACCCTATAGCCCTGACCTAGCCTCCTCAGACTTTCACTTGTTTGGGCCATTGAAGAATGCCATTCGTGGGAGACATTTTGAGAATGACGAAGAGATGATTAGCACAGTGAAGAAATGGCTTCTTGAACAGAACAAGGAGTGATACCGCCAGAACATACACGCTCTTGTGTCTCGCTGGAGGAAGACCACAGAACGGGAAGGAGATTACGTGGAAAAATAGGGAATGTAGCAGAAATATCATTCTTTCTTCTGTATAAGTTTAATTGCTTTCAATAAATAATTGTTGAAGAAAAAAAAAAGTGTGGTTCAACAGTTTCTGGGCCACCCTAGTATTTGCAGGTCAAGGGTGATTGAAAGTTCCGCACAGATGTAATTATGAGATGCCAAACACAAAATTAAAATTTCGCTGGGCAGTCCCATATCAAGCAAAAAGCAGTAGTATAAACATTAAATCATTCTATTCTATTGTGGCGCTATTACTAATGAACGTGTTTTCTTATGAATTTGTTCCTACTGAAGCAGTTCCTAACAGAATGGAATAAGGAAGAAGTGTTGGTAGTTTATCAGTTGATGTAATTAAGTGTGTTATGCGTGAGAACTTTCCCAGTTAGAGAGTATCCAGCGAAATGAAACGTGAAGGAGGCTCCATTGTAAAGTTTGGCTGTTTACTTTTGAATCAGCCTTGACGGGTTACATGAAGAAGAGAGAAGAAACGGCACTTATTTTTAACTTTATAGTAAAATAATTATTCCATTTCAATCTGTATTCAGTTTTCGTAGGCAGTAAATAAGACTTATTGAAGTGAAACTTCTTTGGCCGCTCTAGGGAGGAGTTCGTTGGCATTATACGCTACGAGTTACGCGATCAGCGCGAATGCGCTGCAACGTTCTGCGCAAGCGTAGAACGTTGATAATCACGTGACGACGTCAGACAATAGAGATAGGTTATCTGAATCCAGGGAAGCCATCTTTATCAAACAGTGAGACGTGCATAAATATTTTTAGTTGATTTTTTTTGCTTTTGTTTATCTGCATTCATTCAATATTGATGATTTTCTCTGATAGCTGTTGCGATAAAAGGTTTCATTTCATGTAGAAATATTAGCTCTCGTCTTTACAATGGAGGGAATATGTTATTTAAGCTTTTTTTTTTTTTTTTTTAATTAAGTTATTAGAAATCTGCGTTCATCCCATCATTTTTGACAGGCCTAGAAGCTAGTTATAAACGATATTTTTGCTCACTGGTACATGCAACAGTATTTTTAGCTGCTTATAAGCTAGCTATTAACGAACAATGACTGTAAGAACTGTTATCGGACAATTTTGCCCCAGATGATCTGGAGTAGTTTACTCCACAATGCAAGTCGTGACTAACATGGTGCTCATGAACGAAACTTAATAATAACTAAATTCCCTGTGCTTTATGCTGCAACAATAATATTCTAATCCAGGTACCATTTTAACCTAAACAAAATCTCCGCTAGTTTTGCTATTACAAAGTCAGACGATGCAAACAAGCCTAAACTCATAAAATGCGTTGCAAACACAGCTGGGCACAGTTAAGCAGAAAGTTAACTTCATTAATCGTTAAACCGCTACTTCAAAAGTTAACTTCGATAAGCGTTAGATTTTTCAAAATTTAACACAGGTTACAGTTATCCGTTAAAAGTTAACCATCAAACAACACATGTACCCAATGTTCCTCTAGAAATTGAGGTCATACCAGGGTGGAGCTCATGCAGGTCCTAAGTCGCCATGACCGGCCACAATTGAACTATGCTGTGAGGCGGGTTAATGTGGAAACGGAAGTGCTACTTGGGAAAGGCATTAGTTCTGTGTTGGGGGTTGTGCCTGTGAACACCATTGGTAGATGGGGTTTCACTAGGCATGGCCTACACCTAAATAGAAGGGGGAAGGGAGTACTTTCTGAGTTGTTAGCTAAAGCAGTGAGGGAGCCCGTTTCCAGTGATAATGGGGTCAGGACTGTGCCTTTTTTTAGGTTAGGGGCTGCTGGTGAAGGGACAGAAATAGATTATCAAAGTGATACTGATTGCAGATTCGCGATGGGGAAAGTAACAGATATTAAAGAAATAGATGAAATGGCTGAAACAATAACTGACTGCGGTAAAAGTGGGAAAGAGGAGATAAATTCTGAAAATGTAAAGCCAGTAGTAAGGGTGTTAATGGTAAACTGTAGAAGTATAATGAACAAAGTAATCGAATTTGCAAAGTTAATAGAGATGCACGAACCACAAGTAATAATTGGGGTAGAGAGTTGGTTAAAAGAAGAAGTATTAGACAGTGAGGTTTTTCCTGATGGTTACAGAGTGTACCGCAGAGATAGAGGAGCAATTGGTGGAGGAGTCTTCATACTAGTTAGCAAAAACTACAACAGTTCACTGGCGTTCATAGATCAAGACCATGAGTTACTTGGGGTAGATTTCTGGGGTAATAAAAAAGAAAAAATCAGAGTGTTGGCTGTTTACCGCAGTGGAAGAATGACAGAAGAGGATGAGGCTCTTGGGGAGAAATTAAATTCATACTCAGATTTCAGAGGTGACAATAGAATGATCATCATCGGCGGGGATTTCAATTTACCAGGTGTAAACTGGGAAGGGAATAAGATAAATAACACAAGGGAACAAAGATTTGCAAATATCTTAATAAGGGAAGGAGGATTTACACAAGTGGTTGAGGAAAACACTAGGGTACAAAATATTTTGGATATATTTCTAATTAAGCCCGATGAAAACCTTTTGACGTATCAAGTAACTGAAGGAATAAGTGATCATGAAGCAGTTCTGATGGATATTAGAGGATTCAGTAAACCAGCAGCCAAAATTGAAGGGGGAAATAGGTACAATTATAAAAAGGCACAGGTTTCAAATTTGAAGAGATATTTCAGAGAACAATTCAGCAAATGGAAGGAAGGCTCAGGTACAGTAGAGTCAAGGTGGGAAGAGTTCAAGGAGATAATAAGAAAGGGGAAAGAATAATTTATTCCAAAGCAGAAAATAAAGAGCAGTAGAGAACCCATGTACTATAATAGGGAAGTGAGGAGGTTAAAGAGGTTGTTAAGAAAAGAACATAACAGAGTTAAGAGACAGCAGGGTAGTAGGGAATATTTAAAACAACTAAACAAGGACTTAATAGCAGCAAAGAAAATGGCTAAAGATGGGTTTATGAAGAGTATTGTCAGTGCAGGAGGACCATTGACTGATGCATCTAGAAATTTCTATGGCTATCTCAGGAAACTGAGGGGAAGGGAGGGTGTAGAGACACTTATAGATAGGGATGGAGAAGAAGTTACTGACGATTTGAAAAAGGCGGCGATTTTAAGTAACTGGTTCAGTGAAAACATTAGGGACAATGAATCAGAAACAGGAGGGTCTAATTCGGACAACGAGCTTAACAACACAATTAGAAAAGACGATAGTAAAAAATTTGATATCCATCCTGAGGAAATCATGAAGAAAATAAGAAGGCTGAAAAAAAATAAAAATAAAGGGGCTGGTGAAGATAATATTACTACAGATATCTTAAAGATAGCCGGATGTGACATTGTACCTTATCTTGAAATATTATTTAAATTGAGTCTAGACACTTGTTGCTTACCACAGGACTGGAAAAGTGCAATAGTAGTACCGGTACATAAGGGAGAGGTGAGAAATAGAGTTGAGAATTACAGGCCAATTAGTTTGACATCAGTGGTAGGTAAATTAATGGAAAGATTGATATAAACCACATCAGAAATATATGTGAGGAATGTAAGTGGTTTTCAAGCAGGCAACATGGTTTCAGGCAAGGATATTCATGCGAATCTCAGTTGGTGGGATATATGCAAGATATTTCAGATGAAATGGACAAGGGAGGCCAAATTGATAGTGTAGCACTAGATCTGTCTAAGGCGTTTGACAGAGTAAGCCATAAACTGGAAGTAAATAAGGTAAAAACCATTGGAGTGGATAAGAAAGTCATTTGCTGGGTAGAAGAATTTTTAAAAGGTAGAAAACAGAAAGTTAGGGTAGGAAATGTAGTATCAAAAGAAGTTGAAGTAAAAATGGGTGTGCCACATTGTAGTGTATTGGGACCATTGCTATTCATTATTCTAATGAATAATTGTGTTGATTGTTTACTATCTGAAAATAGATTGTTTGCAGATGACATAATGCTGTATAAAAGAATCAAAACGATAGAGGATTGTAAACAGTTGCAGGGTGATCTGGACAGGATATCTAATTGGGTTGGTAAACATGGAGCGAAGATAAATGCAAAGAGTAGTCAGCTTATTAGATACACAAATAAAAAACAAAAGGTTAATTATGAATATAAGGTGAGGAAAGAATTACTTGCTGAAGACTTGAAATGTACATATCTTGGAATTACTTTTGATGACAAACTTAACTGGGCAGGACACATAGGATAGGTGGTAGGAAAAGGTTTCAAAGTTCTGCACTTGTTGGAGAGAGTGATGAGAGGATGTACGAGAGAAGTCAAGGAATTGGGTTACAAAACTTTGGTCAGACCATTGCTCGAATATGGTAGTGTAGTATGGGACCCTCATTTTATGTATCAAATACAGGAGTTGGAGAGGGTGCAAAGAAGGGCTGCTAGATTTGTTTCTGGAAATTATCGCAGAATGCAATCAGTGACGGATATGATAAAGGAGCTGGAATGGGATTCATTGCAAGACAGGAGGAGGATGAGGAGGGTCATGGGAGTGTACAGGGCATATACTGGCGATGAGGCATGGAAAGATATTGCAATAGGTATGAAAAGTAGTGCATGGAAGGGAAAAGATGACCATGACCACAAGCTGGCACTCGATTTCAGGCACAATGGTGTGGGAAGATTCTCTTTTTTAGGTAAGGGTGTCAGGGATTGGAATGAGTTACCAAGAGAAATGATGAATAATTTACCGAAAACTTTGAAAGAATTTAAAGATAAAATTTGTAGAGGGCAAATGTAGGTAGGTGCAGGATAGGGGGAAGATGGTGTAACGTAACCATGAACGTTACGGTTATATTTGGAGTGGATAGTGTAATCTGAGAGGTATGTAAGGTCTTTGGCGGTGGGCGAGCGCCGAGCGCGGTGAGTCGAGAGTCGGTGATTGTCAGTGGTAGCGTACGGAACAGCCGGCGGGAGCGGAAGGGCTACGGCAGTGTGTTTATCCCGTGAATACATCGTACGGCCGCTTGGCGTGTGTTCCGTACTAAAGAACACTGTGGGATGTGTGCTAAAGTATATGTTGGACTATGAAGGTTCTTCCGAGTGACCTGATTCAATATAAACTGTGTTTAGTAAACTACTGCAAAATCGGACTATGGCGATTGTTTGTTAATTAGTTTCGAGAATTGTGCTCACTGCTTATTTATCCTTTTGACTGTACTTGAATCTGCTATCTTCGGTGACGAAGAAACATTAGTATTATTGTCTGGTGGCATGCTTGTGGACTGTGTAGTCTCAGAGGAATAAATCTACGAAAACTAGTACACACATGTGTTATTTCTTCTGTGACTTTAATTAACCAATTAGCATAGCCGAAAGACTGGCGACCGCACGGCAAAACGAACCTTTAATTAAAAGAGTAATTAGTGGTGGAAGAAAGCTTAAGAAAAATCGTGTTAGTAAGTGTAGCTGCTCAATTACTTCGACGAACTTTTAACTATACAACCACGAATAGCGTGAGTACACGTTACATGGCGACCGTGACAGGACAAGTTGCAGTTAAAATGGTTAAGGACGGACAGTGATTAATAAAAAAAAAAAAAAAAAAAAAGTGCTGGAAATAATAAGCAGTGAGTAGAGCGGGAAGACAACAATCGGCGATGGTACGGCTACTTCGAGGCGGCGAGTGCACAACAATGTAATAAACGAGAGGACCCGAGCTTTCACGATCGGAACCGAACAACGCAGTCTGACGGGAAGCCTCACCAGAGCAACAACTCGACACCGGGGCAAAGCGGTACAGCGGAGAGACGCGACAGCGGAACAACGCGGGCACGCAGAAGCGGCGCGGCGTCATTGCGGTCGACGGCAGCGCGGTCAGCAACTGAGATTCTTCGAAAGGAAAGTGCGAACAATTTTTTTAATTAAAGAAAGACACAAACTGACATTAAATAATTTAAAAAATAATAATAATAATACTGTTTCGATTGGAATCACATTTCCGCGGTAGTAATTATTTCTTTTGCATTAAGGAATCTTCAAATGAGCTACTGACTATGCGGATTGCAAATTTTATGCATGCAAGCATAATGTTATTCGGTTTTGGGTCAAGTTATGTCAGTTTCTGTTAACGAATTAATTTGTAGATTTTTTTGTTGATTTTCCAAAGAAGTGCAAGATTTATTTTTCAGTCTTTGTAAAAGCACAAACCGGCACGAATAATTCGCGATTTTTTTAAGAGAAAAAAAATTAATTATTATTTTTGCATATTGAGTAACAGAGGTCTTTTTCCTTTTCTTTCGTTAACTTATTAAAGTTGAAAGCCGGACAACGGTGTTAGATTTGCTTAGCAAATTATTTTTCAAGGAAAAAAAAAAAAAAAAATTATTTTAGAGTTTCCGTAACCTTTTTTGGTCATTGATAGTAGTGTATGTATTCAATTGAAAGTGTATTTTATGACATGGTGTATATCTTGTTTGATAGTTAAGTTAAAAGATTTGGAAACAGAATTTTACCTTTTTTTCTGTGCTAATGTATACTGGTGTATTCTGTTTGCTGGATTGACGGCGTTGGTTACTTCTTGTCTTTTCTACAACGGAAGATTAAATTTGTTGTGTGAAATAATTTCGTAATATGGCATCTGAGCTAGAGGGTGGTGTGAATGGAGGGATGGTACTGGGAGGTGAGTCCCTTGGTGACGCACCCAGTGTAGACATTAATCAGTCCTCCCTTACTGTGTCGATGACGAGTTTTGCTAGTGAATCAGAAGTTGACAAGTTAAGAGAAGTGGTTAGGGAAAGTAATGAGGCGTCCATATCGGAAATGTTTCGTGCTTTCCAGGGACAATTTGTCATGTCAATTCAGTCCCTTCTTGAAGCTAAATTAAATGAAAATAGTATTTCACTTGAATCCAGATTAAATGAATCACTTGCATCCAAATTAAATGAAAATAGTATTTCACTTGAATCCAAATTAAATGAAAATAGTATTTCACTTGAATCCAGATTAAATGAATCACTTGCATCCAAATTAAATGAAAATAGTATTTTGCTTGAATCTAAATTAAATGAAAATAAGGAGAGTATCGAATGTCTTCGGGATGCTTTTGAATCGCGACTAGGGCGGTTTAGAGAAGAATTGACCCAGTATAGGGAACTTTGTAAGCAACAAACTGCTGAAATATCGGGTAAATTGACTCAGTATCGTTCAGACTGCGAACAAGTAACTAGTGTTTTGCACCAAAATATGGAATCCCTAAAGAAAACAGTCGAGCTTATAGAAGATAACCATGATGAAAGATTGTCGAAGGTGGAGACTTTAGGAGAAACCCTTACCGAAAAATACACGGGAGTAAAAGAAGAAGTTGACCATTTAACAGTCGGCGTAGAGAAATTGTCGTGTCAGGTGGAAAAGGTTAAGGCTTCCACTGCAGTGTGGGTGAATGAAAAGTTACAGTTACAAGAGAAGCAAATTGAAAAAAGTCTAAAGTTACGAGTTCCACAAGTTGTGCGAGAAGAGGTTGTCAAATGTCAAATCTTGCCAAATGTGAATGCGCTCACTGCGTGCATGGTAGAAGAGAAAGTGGACTGGGAGGACTTTTGTGAATGGGGGGATACACCCAGTTGATTTTGTGAAGAAGTTTGAAAATTTTGGGCCGTTCTGTAGGGCCGTAGAAAGAAAGAAGATAGAAATGTTCAGTAAACATATCAAGGGGAATGCCCGGATGTGGGGAGAACGGGCTGCAGATAATTGCGAGACGTTTGAGGAGTTTAAGTCAGCTTTTTTGGAACATTTCTGGTCCATCGACCGGCAAATTGCTGTTCGGCGGAATTTAATGATGGGAAAACCATACTCGCCGGGTGGTGGCACTCAGCAAAATTTTTTCTTGAAGTGTGTTAATTCTTGTAAACATTTAAGTTCACCATTTAGTGAAGGGGAATATGTGCGGATGATTAGTGCGCGTTTGCCCTGAGTCGACACAGCTTGTATTTGTCAGTCACAATATATGTACCATTGACGAGGCGGTAAAGATGTTGGGTCGGCTGGACGAACAAGAGAAAAGTATAAGAGCAAAAGAATATGGGGTGAGGACACCCACACATTACGCGGAGAAATCGCAATCGGAGGGGGACAGAAGTAATTCACATCAGCAGCAGGAGAGCTACAATCATTTTGATAACAGGAATCGAGGCGGCTACAATAACCGAGGGCAGAGAGGAGGATTTGGACGTGGTCGTGGAACAGGGGGAGGAGGATTTAGAGGTGGATATCAAGGACCAACGGGAGATGATCGGTCCCGAGAAGAGTCTGTAAATCAGGTGCAGGTGGCCGTTGTGGAGAGTGAGCCACAGGTAAACTAGTGTCTGTCACTGCTTCAGCCTCAGCGGGGACAGGAGACGATACGAGGCTATCAAAAGAAGAACCAGAAGACAATACGAAGGGGGCGAGATGAAGATGAGATTTCTAATGAACCAATTACAAACGATCAAGGAGAGGAAAGAGTGATCTGGATGAATGTCGGAGATTATGCTAAACTGTTCATCGCTAAAGCGCGCATTCATGAGGAGGAGAGTGATGACTCGTCAGAAGAGTGGTCAAGTTGGAAGGAGATAAGGTGGTTCGGACAAGAAAAGGCAAAGATAATTTCAGAACTAACTTATAGATCAAATGGAAGAGAAACTGTGAATAAAAATGATGTTTGTGAGCCAGATGAGCAGGAGAATGCTTGTGTGACTGACGACAAAATTGTTAAGAAAGATACTGTAGTAAAAGAAGAAATAAGGTCAGTAGAAGAAGATGGAAGACAGCGAGAAGCAGTCCTTGAGGTGAAAGAAACACTTCAGGAGACAGAAACAGTGAAGCCTGAAACTTTGCCGGAAGGGAATCTCGAAGTGAAACATTGTATGATGGTAAATGAGAACTATCCATTATGTAAAGACACAAAACAGAAGGTAATTAATGGGAAGAAAGAGACTAGGCAGAATAGAGGATACTATGTGAAGCCAGAAGAATGGTATTTGCTGAGAGAAGAAAGTTGGAAGAGGCACAGGAAGAAGTTACGGTTATATGATGAAGCAAAGAATGTAAATAAGAAGAAAGGAGGAGAAGAGAAGAGAGTTGGAAGAAGCGTAAGAAGAAGCGGGGTTTAATGCTGTTTGGTGAAGGAAGGAATATTGTAAAGAAAAAGAAGTAGGTACATTAGGTAGAGAGGGTGAGGTACAGTCTTCAGTTGCCTCACTACGCATGATGGAAACATCCATGCATAAATGCCTTAGCGTTATGGTAGGTTTAGGTTTTCAGGTTGTTTGGTCATCACAATTATTTCTTCTATGGTATTGTACAGTTGTTGTATCAAATGTCTTTTGCGGTTGTGCGCAGATTAGCGACCCGCACACTGCTTGTTTTGGTGCAAACGCATTTTAAGTCGTCACGAGTAAAGAAGGAGATACGAAAGTTTAAAGTTTTGTACGAAGGTCCCTATAGGGTCAAAGCCTGTTTGAGGGATAATGCTTACAAATTAGAATATGCCGATGGGAGAGAAGTTGCCGGGACTTTCAATGTCATTTCTCTGAAACCTTACAAATATTTTGGTGAGGAGGAGAGTGTCGGTGGGGTGTCAGGCACCGGTAGAGGGGCCCACCTCACAGCACTGTCGCATCTACCGCACCTCCAAGCTTTAAGTGTTGCCATGATTTAAGTAAGTTTTCAGTAGTTTCTTGTAACAATCAATCGCAGTCACAATTAGAATGTGTAAGAGGCTGTGTCAATAAGTTAGTGGGGTAAGGACTTTTGGTAGTTGGGTACAGATTGGTGACCCACGTAGTATTAATACACAGTTACGGAAGGCATTCTTGCTGGTTTGTGTTTCCCAGTAATTTTAGCCCCGAGGCTGGACAATGTACTTAGAAGTGCGGTTTTCCCTTTCATTAAAGTGTTAAGATGATTTAAGTGTGGCGCAGCGTAATGTCAGTTTGCGTCTTTCCGCGTGTGGAGTGATCAGTGTTGGTGTACAACAGTCAGTGAATGAGGCACCTGCCTGAGCAGGGCACACTGTCAGTGCACTGTCGAAGTAAACAAGGCACGATTCAGTGCATGTGTCATACATCAGAAAAAAAGAGAGGAAAAAATTGTTGTCAAAATATATTGTAACTCAATTTGTAATTTCTTGGTTATATGTCATGGATCTAAGCAAGGACATATGGACATTGAAAGGTTTGATGATTTGTTTCATGCTGTTTCAGACTGTGTGTGTTATTCTTAATGTGTATGTAATTATGTTAGTTTAAGGATAAGCAAGCAGCCACCCAGACTTCCCTTTATGTTTTGTAAACATTTAATCTTGTATTTTTTTGTAAAATGTTTCTATGTATATGTGAACAAGTGTGGTTTGTGATGACAAAAGTCGGTGCTTTGTCAATGCCGACTTTTGCCACATTGTAACGGTGGGGGTGTAACGTAACCATGAACGTTACGGTTATATTTGGAGTGGATAGTGTAATCTGAGAGGTATGTAAGGTCTTTGGCGGTGGGCGAGCGCCGAGCGCGGTGAGTCGAGAGTCGGTGATTGTCAGTGGTAACGTACGGAACAGCCGGCGGGAGCGGAAGGTCTACGGCAGTGTGTTTATCCCGTGAATACATCGTACGGCCGCTTGGCGTGTGTTCCGTACTAAAGAACACTGTGGGATGTGTGCTAAAGTATATGTTGGACTATGAAGGTTCTTCCGAGTGACCTGATTCAATATAAACTGTGTTTAGTAAACTACTGCAGAATCGGACTATGGCGATTGTTTGTTAATTAGTTTCGAGAATTGTGCTCACTGCTTATTTATCCTTTTGACTGTACTTGAATCTGCTATCTTCGGTGACGAAGAAACATTAGTATTATTGTCTGGTGGCATGCTTGTGGACTGTGTAGTCTCAGAGGAATAAATCTACGAAAACTAGTACACATGTGTTATTTCTTCTGTGACTTTAATTAACCAATTAGCATAGCCGAAAGACTGGCGACCGCACGGCAAAACGAACCTTTAATTAAAAGAGTAATTAGTGGTGGAAGAAAGCTTAAGAAAAATCGTGTTAGGAAGTGTAGCTGCTCAATTACTTCGACGAACTTTTAACTATACAACCACGAATAGCGTGAGTACACGTTACAATGGGTGTGTAGGGAAATTGCCACCGGAGCCTGTGCTCCATTGCAATTAAATTAAATTCGACGTATTAATCAGCTTCTCAAACGTATCTGATTTTACAAAATGTAGTGGAATCATGTTGGCAACGTAAATGTTTACAATGCATTCAGTGGCGTAGCTAGGTCAACAAGGGCCCCGGTGCAAAAAAAAAAAAAAAAAAAAAAAAAAAAAAAAAAAAAAAAAAAAAAAAAAAAAAAAAAATATTTTGGGCCCTCAGGCCAGATGGGTGTATATAGGTTCACAAGGCCCTCAGAGCTAAAAAAAAAAAAAGTCGCCCATTTGCCGTGAATGTCCCGTGGGCCCTCTGAGCTGCGCTTGGAGGCCCCCTCAGCTGCGCTAAGGGGCCCCTTGAGCGTGTGGGCCCCGGTGCACTGCACCGCCTAGCCCTATGGTAGCTACGCCCCTGATGCATTGGTCCACACTTGCTTGAGATACGCCGTTGTCGGTAACTACGATGCCAAAAGATTCTCCAATGCTTTGTTGACGTAACCTTTTGTTAGCTTATGGTGCCGGAAAAAAAAGACTTCTGCTGCTATCTACATCAGAAGAATCCACAGCACTTGAAAAAAGGCTTTGAATTGTTTTTACTTTTCCAACGAGTTGTTCCTGCTTTCACTAAAAAAAAAAAAAACTATAAATATTTGTATGTTTGCATCCTACTTGCGTGTTGTTTAAGATCATTAAGGCTCGAAACGTGAGCCTTGATTGCAGAAAGTTTTGGGCAAACACAGTTCGAATTCATAAATCAACTGTTCTCAAATTCTTGATTTAAATTAAATGTAACCGCATAAATGTGGGCCAAGGAATTTTAATCTTCCCGTTGAATTGCTAGCGTTGCTGCTTTCACTAACAGTTTTTAAATCATTATTTACCGTGATGTAATCATGTAACGAATATTAATTCATTTAGTTCACTAACAAACTCCATACCAACACAAACTGAAAAGCGGACACTATATTAGTAAAAACGTTAAATTAAAATAAATATTAAAATCAATCACAGACTGGATTTGAAACGTGTAGGCGGTTTGCAGACGTAAAATACCAGTAGCGGATTTACAAATTTTCCGAGTCGGGTAAAAACTTGAGATTGCCGCCCCTTCAATCATGAATTTGGCGCCCGGGGCGGTACAGAGCTATTCTTTGATTTTGCCGCCTACTGATGGTTGCCGCTTGGGCAGTAGAGCTTAAAAAAAAGGTCAACCGCCACACGAATTTGCTATTTACCGCTCCTTCAAACATGATTTTGCCGCCCCCTGAAATTGTCACCGGGGCAAGCGCCCGGTTGACCCCCCCTAGATCCGGCACTGTAAAATACAAACGCTCGATAACCCTACCGTTCCTGCACAC